>JAPPVO010000002.1:209805144-209932209 GCA_030407325.1 Camellia japonica | reverse complement strand
CTTTTCGGAAATCCACTGGGATGCCCCAATTAGCCTCTGTTTGCAATGTTCCTCGAAATGCGTGCCAAGCCTCGGAAGACTGCTGATTCTTGATATGCTGCAACAGAGAGCAGGAAAGGGGCATAGCAATGTATTTCACAAATATATGCATGCCTCGATCCTCGTGCCACCAATCACGCATCTCGATGCATGATGGCCGAGGAGTCGGATTGCACAACTCAATATAGGATGAATGCAGATGAATGCTACAATAAAACCTAACTCCTTCATGGGTAATCCGGAGTGTCGGTGACTTGGGAATTGAGACCCGTTCCGTCACTTGGAGTATGAAACGCGCCTCGTTTCCCGTGCCCGAGCTAACTCCTATCCCGAACACGATGCAATATGCATGATATGCATGAATGCAACTAAAATACAATCCTAGCATGCACAATGCTATGAAGATAAGATGCCTCGAAATGCGTGCCAAGCCTCGGAAGACTGCTGATTCTTGATATGCTGCAACAGAGAGCAGGAAAGGGGCATAGCAATGTATTTCAGAAATATATGCATGCCTCGATCCTCGTGCCACCAATCATGCATCTCGATGCATGATGGCCGAGGAGTCGGATTGCACAACTCAATATAGGATGAATGAAGATGAATGCTACAATAAAACCTAACTCCATCATGGGTAATCCGGAGTGTCGGTGACTTGGGAATTGAGACCCGTTCCGTCACTCGGAGTATGAAACGCGCCTCGTTTCCCGTGCCCGGCTAACTCCTATCCGAACACGATGCAATATGCATGATATGCATGAATGCAACTAAAATACAATCCTAGCATGCACAATGCTATGAAAATGAGATGCCTCGAAATGCGTGCACGTGGGTACGCAAACCGAGGCGATGATCCTAAGGCATGAAATGGCATACGCAATGCAAATTAGACTTACACTAACACGAGTGGACCTCAGCCACACTCACATAAGAGGCCGATAGATGAAAATGAGATGCCTCGAAATGCGTGCACACGGGCACGCAAACCGAGGCAATGGCATACGCAATGCGATGAGACTAAAATGACATACAGAATGCAAAATGGACTTACACTAACATGAGAGAGCCTCAGCTACACTCACATAAGAGGCTGTTGGATGAAAATGAGATGCCTCGAAATGCATGCACACAGGCACGCAAACCGAGGCAATGGTACTAAAGCATGAAATGGCACTCCAAATGCAAATTGGACTTATACTAACATGAGAGAGCCTTAGCCACACTCACATAAGGGGCCATGAGATGAAAATGAGATGCCTCGAAATGCGTGCACACGGGCACGCAAACCGAGGCAATGTCCCTAAGGCATGAAATGGCATGGAATATGATATGTAAACATGCAAATATAGTTTCAGCACTGAAATGTGGGGGAAAACAGTCCCGAAACATGGCCAAAGTGCACCCGAAGCATGGAATGATCCCGAAATGGCCTATAGCTATGCAATGCATGCACAATATGGACATGGAATGAAAATACAGTAGCAAGAAAGCCCCAAGAAAAGCATTTTTCAGTCATAAAAAGGGTTAAACAGCAAGCACACATAGGATTAAGCAAGTATGCAAAAATGGCTCCGCAAGAGGGGTATTGAAGCAAGTGATACATACGATGCCCAAATGGAAAAGTACCCTTCTACAACACTGATGAGGGACTAAAAATATGAACATTTACAGTAGATGACATCCCCCAAATCAGTATGCAAACATGCTAAAAATGTCATGCAAGAACTAGGATACATAAGGCTATAACATGAGGTACCCCAAACATTCATAAAACCAGCAAAGACCCTTAATGAACTATGTCAAGAAGATCAAAATATGACTCTTTTCAGTTCTAATGATGGCCGAAAACAGAAGCTAGATAAGCTTAAAAAAGCATGCAAAAATGGGGGTCAAAGAGGGATATAATGACAAGTATAACATGGAGACCCCCAACAAGGTTGATCCCTTCTACAATATTGTAGAGGGACACAAGATAAGCCTACTCACATTTCATGACATGCTCCGAAACAGACTACATGTAGGCCAAACAAATCATGCAAATTTACGGTAAATTGGAGGAATTATGAAGCAAGTGCATCATGGGTGGCTCAAACAGTGTTGATCCCTTCTTCAATGTTGAATAGGGGCTCAAAATAGGCCCACTTACAGTTTACATTGTGCTCGAAAACAGATCACACACAGGCTAGAAATTTCATGCAAAAATGTGACATACCAAGGGGTATTGAAGCAAGTACCAAATGGAGGGCTCAAACAGGGTTGAGCCCTTAATGAAAGGTGAAGAAGAGATCAAAAAAAACACTACTTTTAGTTTTGGTCGGAGCTCAAAACGGCAAGAAAAGAGGGCTAAGAAATGTTGCAAAAATGAGACCAAAAAGAGGGGAAATGGACTTACCCTTGTAGATCAACCCTTTTGCTGCCTCTTGGACCAAAAATGTTGCCTCCTAGCCTCTGAAAAACTCCCCAAGCTGCTGGAAATGGAAGTGGTGGTGTGGTGCTAGGTGGTGGTGTGAAAAGGGTGTAGAACTTGAGAAATTTAGAGAGTTAAAGTGTAGAGAGAGAGAGATATAATACAAGAGGCTTATACAAAAATCTCTAACCCTTCAACACAGATCTGGGGTACTGTATTTATAGGCAAAAGAGGCTGGAAAAGAGGGGGAAAAAATGGGGGGGAAATATTTCAAGTTTCCCTCCAAAAATTGGCCTAAAGTGAGACAAAGAGGCAAGTGGTAGCTGCGGTTCTCAAACCGAAGAGAGCCCTTCAAAAAAGTTGAAGAGGGGCTTAAAAAAAGACACTTTTTAGTTTACGACCAAGTCCAACACAGCCCACAAGTACGCCTAAAATACCGTGCAAAATAGGCCTAAAAAGAGGTAAAGAGGCAAGTGACAGATGGAGATCTCAAACAATAAAAGGTCCTTAATCAAACATGAAAAGGACCTCAAAATATGACTATCTCAAGTTTGGGTCGGAGCCCAAAAATGCAAAATGAAGGTTCGGGAGTCGAAACACGCAATTTGGGGCCCCGAAGTGGGCTGTTAGGCACCGGAAGTGGTGTCCAACCACGAAGTTGGTCTCTCGGACCATAGTGTCCCTCGAAAGGGAGGAAATAAGGTGTGTGCCAAAAACTGGAGCAAACGGAGGTGGTTAGGCGGTCCCGAATCGAGGCACACGGCCTGACGGCTCCGAAACCGGGAACCGGGCTCCGAAATGGGAAAAATGGCCTGCGACCACGAAACGTAGCCTACGGTCACTGAGAGATGATCTACAAGACCTCTCCCTCCCTTTGGAAGAGAAAACAGAGAAAACAGAGCTTGGTTCGCAAACCGAGGCAAAGCACGAAAGAGTCCGGAAGTCCGGAGGCAAGGCTCGCAGCCGAGACTCTGAAACCTCTGGACGAGCACGATATGCAACATCACCAAGCGCTCAATCGGTGACGTCTGAGTCTTAAGGTCGGTCAAAAATGGGGTGTCTACAATATCATACCCTGTCGTGTGTGAATTTTGAAAGTAGGCCTTCGGTAATGTCGGATTACTGGTCATCATGGCACCATTCTCCTAGGGGCGGAATGGGGTCGTGACAATCTATCACACCCTCACCTAGTGTATCCATCACACTTTGCTTCATATAGTGTATCCATCACACTCGCTTCACTTTGTGTATCTATCACACGTTCGCTTTGTGTATCTATCACACACGCTCGCTTCGTGCATCAATCACACACTTCGTTCACCTTTGTGTATCTATCGCACATGTTCGTGAAGATTCCATAATTTTCTTACATCCTTTTTGCATGAGGTATAGTTTGGTTCGAGTTTACTTGCTTGCCTAGCATTCGCTTAAAATGTTGCATTTATTTTGCATAATTGCTTCATTACAACTCTCTTTGCATGGTCATGAGTGATATCCGGCTTCGCGTAGCGTATAAGTCCAATTATCAAACCGGCTTCGCGTAGCGTATAAGTCCAATTTTCAAACCGGCTTCGCGTAGCGTATAAGTCCAATTTTCAAACCGGCTTCGCGTAGCGTATAAGTCCAATTTTCAAACCGGCTTCGCGTAGCGTATAAGTCCAATTTTCAAACCGGCTTCGCGTAGCGTATAAGTCCAATTTCAAACGGCTTCGCGTAGCGTATAAGTCCAATCTTCAAACCGGCTTCGTGTAGCGTATAAGTCCAATCTTCAAACCGGCTTCGCATAGCGTATAAGTCCAATCTTCAAACCGGCTTCGCATAGCGTATAAGTCCAAATCATCAAAATCTTCCTGCATATCATTTTGCATCCTGCCCCTGAACTACGCTGGTTTGATTCCTTGCAAAAGGATACGTAGGCAGCCTACGGGCACAACCATTTATTTATCTGTATTTTGTTTGTTTGTCCAAGTCTTCGGCCTTGTCAAAAATGGGTCGTCTCTGGGCTTTGACATTCACTCCCGTCACTTCTTGACTTCCGAGTTCTGTCAAAGAGGGGCAACTGTAGACAACCCATTTTTGACCACCTTTAAGACTTGGACGCGACTGATGGTTTTGGAAGTTGTGCAGTGCAAAGGTTCAATTTCTTCGGCAAGGAGAGAGAGTCAAATCTCAACTTCATACCCTTTTTTTTGGACCAAAACGATCTTGATCAAAAGATTTTAGTCTTAAAACCCTCTCTTTCAAAATGTTTTTGAAATAAAGTTTTTACGATGTTCCAAGGCTCGCATTTTGTCAAATGTTGCTCTTTTCAGTAAACCGAGCAACGACAAAGTGGAAATGAATGAAAGAGAGATGAAATCTTTGAAAAATCTTTCAAAACACCTTGCTTAGGGGTTTGAAGTTGAAGAAAAGAGGAGAAGAGGGAAGAAATCCAGTTGGGGGAGAAAATGGGCATAAACCGTTAAGAGAGAGTCGAGCAGCCCTCGCCGAATCGGGCCTATTCATTTGCGTACTTAGAATCAAGATATGAGGCCACCACCGTTGGAAAGAAGACTTCTGGGGCTTCATTTTGCACTCATGAATCTCCTAAAGCCAATTTCGGATGGGGGAGATATGGTTGATTGAAGTAGGGCATCACTCCGGTTGGACCGAATCTGCGCGGCTTCACCAAAACTGGCATACCTTTTTGCATAAGAGGAGTTTTAATGCAAGGTTTGCGCCATTGGAAAGCTAACTTCCGGGGCTTCAATTTGGACACCTGGCCGGATAGCATTGGACTTCCCAATCACTGGCCGGCCACCTTTCTTTCCGGTAGACCCATTTTTTGTCCTGAAAAGTAGCTGGCCAGCCAGAAAATGTGGCAGGCCGGCCACCTACCTGGTCGGATGACCACTTTGGCCCTTTTGAGCTGGCCATCCATTCTTGCCCTCCTGAGTATGTACCAGCTGTGCCCCCCTTTCTCCTTCAGACCCTGTACCCGAGGTTTAGCCTTTTGCGGGGGAAATTTCAATTGGTTTTCCCCCCCATTTTTCCCTTCTCTCTCTCTATAAAACCAACACCCTCAGCTGCATTTTAGGAAGGTTAGAAAAATTCATTTGAGAGTCTTGCATTAAATCTCTCTCCCTCTCTACTCCAAGCCTCAAAACCACATTGCTCCTACATCATTTCTACACCACCTCCAAGCCTACAACCTCCATACTCCATTCCAGCAACTTGAGGCTGTTTTTCAGAGCTTAGGAGCACCATTTCTTGGACCAAAAGCTACTGGAAGTTTGAACTACAAGGGTGAGCCTTATTTCTCTCTCTTTTTGCTCTATTTTGCATGTAATCTTAGCCTTTGTTGCTTACATTTTTGGGCTCCGACCCAAACTGTAAATAGTCATATTTTATGCTCATCTCCATGTTTTATTGAGGGTCTTTCCCTGTTTGAGGTCTCCTCCTCACCCTTTGTGTTTAAACTCTCTTTTGGGCCTATTTTTGCATGGTATTTTAGGCTTATTTGTGAGCTGTTTTGGACTTGGTCATAAACTGTGAAATGTCTTGTTTTGAGCCCCTCTTAAACTTTGTTGAAGGGCTCTCCTCTGTTTGAGGACAGCTGCTACCACTTACCTCTTTATCTCTCATTTAGGCCTTTTTCTTGCATGTTAATTTAGCCTCACTTGTGTTCATTTTTGAGACTTTATGTAAACTGTAAAGTGCCTTTTTTTGAGCCCCTCTTCAACTTTGTTGAAGGGCTCTTTGCCATTTGGGGCCAGATTCTGTCCCTTGTCTCTATTCTCTCTTTTAGGGCCATTTTTGCATGATAGATTAGCCCTATTTATGTTCATTTTTGAGACTTTTTATAAACTGGAAAAAGGCTTGTTTTGACATCATCTTCATTTTTTATTAAGGGTATTTTCTTATTTGAGGTCACATACTTCCTTGAATGCTTGATTGTCCCTTGTTTTGGGCCTTACAACCTAGCCTTTGTTGCATGCCTTGTTTGACCTTCTAGCCACTGGAATCCAATGGATTTCCAGTGGCTTTGATGCTTTTTTGAGCCTCCAAATCAGAGGGGGGTGACCCCCTCTCACCTTGACTTGTTTGGTAGTCATTTTGGCCTTCCAAAGAGACCCTATCTTGCATGCTTTGAAGTCACATTTTAGGGTCAATTTGGTGAGTTTTGGGACTACCATATTTGATTTCCAGAGTTGATTTGGGGCTGCCACATGTCTATCTTGTATGTGCCTAATAACTCCTTGCATGGCCCTCTAAAGGAGCCCCTCATTTGTGCATGTGTTGGCTGTCTTTCCATGTGTATTTGGGGGTATTTTGGCATGTTTGGTTCACTGATTTTTGCTGGTTTAGCGAGATTCCATGTGCTTCATATACGTGCCATGTAATCCATGTTTGATAGTCAAAATCGCATGCTAATTTAAGCCATCTTGCTAGCACTTTTTGGCCACACTCTAAACTAGAAAAGTTCATGTTTTGGGACTGCCTTGACTCTGTCTTCATGCTTCATGATCAAATAATGCATGCTTTGTATAGCTATAGGTCATTGCGTATGCCTAGTCTTGTGTTTCGGGGTTCATCTCATGCATCGGGTGCCATATTGCCATGATTCGGGGCTGTTTAGCATCATATTTTAGCGCTGAAATTTGCTTGTTTGCATATCATGTTCCATGCCTTGCCATGCTTTGGTAGAGTGGCATTCGTGCCTTAGGATCGGTCCTCGGTTTGCGTGCATGTGTGCACGCATCTCGAGTGTCTCATTTTCATCTAATGGCCTCCTATGTGAGTGTGGCTGAGGTCCACTTGTGTTGGTATAAGTCCATTATGCATTGTGTATGCCATTTCATTTCATAGCATTGTGTATGCTAAGTTGTATGTTAGCACATTGTGTATGCCATGTTACCTCGTGCATCGTGTATGCCATTTCATAGCATTGTGCATGTTAGGTTGTATCTTAGTTGCATTCATGCATGTCATGCATATTGCATTGTGTTTGGGATAGGAGTTAGCCCGAGCACGGGAAACGAGGTACGTTTCGTACTCCGAGTGACGGAACGTGTCTCAATTCCCCAGTCGCCGACACTCCGGATTACCCATGATGGAGTTTAAGTTTTGTTGTGTTTTCATGTGCATTCATTTCATATTGAGTCGTGCAATTCGACTCCTCGGCCATCATGCATTGAGATGCGTGATTGGTGGCACGAGGATCGAGGTGTGCATACATATGTGAAAATACTTGCCATAACCCCTTTCTTGCTCTCTGTTGCAGCAAATCAAGAATCAGCAGCCTTCCGGAGCTTGGCGCGCTTTCCAAGAACAATTGCAAACAGAGGCTAATTGGGGCATCGCAATGGATTTCCGCGCAAGGCAACCCGAACATGCATCATTCATCATCCGGATCAGAGTTGAGGCAGTCCCTGGCTTGCATGCCAATTTATTGCTTTCCTAGTTAAATTTGTTAATTAATTAGGGTTTTGTATTTATTCGGACTGTATTTATTCGGGACTGTATTATTTATTCGGACCCTCCGAGCGAGGGCACAATTGTAATAAGTGTGCGTGCGTGTGATGTATGTCTTCCAACCCCACGTCTTTCTCCCTTTTATTTACCAGCTTATGATGGTTAGATTAGGGCATGTTTCAATTAGCATACAGTATGATAGCATGTTTGCATTCATTCATCTGTTTTGCATGCACCGGGCTCGGCACATCATACTAGCTGCATTTGTATTTCAATTTCAAGTTGAGTACTTGTTAGCTGTAGCATTCCATATGCCATGTTTAAAATAGCCGAGCCTGCTATAGTTGCATTTTTGCATGTGTTGCATTAGGCATTTCTGTATAATTAGGATCATGCATGGATTTTTAATTAGCTTCTGTTTTGGCTTGGAGTACTCGGTAAGTTTTATGCTTTAGCATCCTTGCATGTGTGTGAGTGACTGCCATGATAGCATGCTTACCATGAGGCTATTTGCTTATGTGATATATCTGTCTGAATGCCTGTGGGTGAAGGTTGGGTTGTTTGGATTGGGACAAATCATCAACTGTGAGTTTTAAACCCACTAGATAGTGGCAAAACCATGTTTTCTAAGCCCACCTGAGGGTGGCAAAATCTGCATTTTAAGCCTACTTGCGAGTAGCAAACCATCTTTCAAAAACAAGCATGAAATGTTTTGTTCCAATTCAGGCAATCCAGTCTATACTTGTATGCTGTGCGCATCACATAGTAAATCTAGGCTAATAATCGTAATAAGAATGCATAATGTTTTCAAAACTAGATATCATGGTTAGTAGAGGCCGATCTTTGATCGGGCGAGTGGGGGTGCTCATGAAGTGACCTTCCCCAATCGTACCCAAGTTCCCGAGCCGAGGCAACTTTGGTGATGACGGACACGTGGCCTTAGGCAACGAGTCAGGGTTTCCTAAATTTTCCAAAAATAAAATATTTAGGTGGCGACTCTGTATCTGGCAAAGCAGTCCATGTTTGGCACTTCTTTCAAAAATCTGTTTTCTCAAAACGATTTGCCAGATTTGGACTCTTTGGTTCAGATTACAAACCGTGACAATTAGAGTCCTGAACTGTAGTGAGCCCAAAATGAACGGAACGGGGGACTCATTCCCTCCCGGGGCGTTCGGCGACGTCTACAACATGCAAGGAAGCTAAAGCATAAAAGCTTACCTAGTACTCCGAGCCAAAACAGAAACTAGTTAGTAATCAATGCATGATCGTAGTTCATGTTAGCAACGGCTAATGCATCTCATGCAAAATGCAGCTAGAATAGGCTCGACTAATCTAAAATGGCAGATGAGATGCGACAATTCGATACACGTATTCAACTTGGAATTGAAATACTATGCAGTTAGTATGATGCGCCGAGCCCGGTGCATGCAAGACAGATGAATGAATGCGAACATGCGAAGCATAAGTATGCTAATTGAAACGTGCCCTAAACTAACCATCATAAGCTAGTAAATAAAAGGGAGAAAGAAGTGGGGGTTGGAAGACATTCACACACACACGCACACTTATTACAACATTACCCTCCTCGGAGGGTCCGAATGAATAGTACAAACCAAATAAATGATTAACTACCTTAACTGATTAATTATTACAGACCCTTAATTAATTAACAAATTAATTACAAAATAAGCCAAGTATGAAATTCAAAAGGCCGCCGCAGCTCCACCTTGAAATGATTGAATGATGTATGCTCGGTCGCCTCGCTCAGAAACCCGTTGCCATGCCACATATTGCCTCTGTTTGCACTGTTCTGCACCTCTTAGAACTGTGAAAATCCTTGAGATGCCTCTAAATTACTCCCTGAACATTGTGGGATGCCACCGGCCAAAAGATAGGACCACCGGCTATTAGAAAGTAGTCACCGACCAAAAGTAGAGCCATCGGTTGGAATTTGGTAGCCGGCCGGCACTGAAGATGGCCGACCGGCCATCTATTCCTGCAGAACACTGGTCTTACTGCAACAGAGGACAGACAGTGCATGGCAAGGAATTTACAAGACAAATGTATGCACGACCACCCTCCCTATCATGTCATGAACTCAAGGGAGTATGGTTCTCAACCCTCGGACCATCAATCATGCATTTCAATGCATGATGGCCAAAGGTGCCAAGTGTGCAACTCAATATGGAATGAAATGCACAAAACACATAAAGGGCCCCAACCTCTATCATGATTGATCAAGAGGCAAGGGATGCACACACAATGCAATGCAACCTAGGCAAGCAAGCAAGCATGCAAATAACTCAAGTGTGCAACAAATCTAATGCAACATGAGATTGTTAACATGTAATATGCAATAGGCATACAACCTAAACATGTGGACATGTATAGCATGCAACAACATGCAAAATGAAACAAGCATGCAACAACATGGTGAGATGGACTTACACTAACATGGGTAGCTCTCAAGCATGCCAAAATCAGTGGCCAAATGAGATGAGAACAAGGCCCAAGATTCATGCAAATATGCACAACGCAAGGGCTCCAAGCCTAAGGCACAAAATGCAACTCTCCAAGAGCAATGCAAGGATGAAACATGGCATACAATGGCATATATTCCAGCTCTGAAATGGCATACTAAATGGCCGCAAAATGACTCTGAAGCATGCAAACACTCATGTAATGCATTGTTAAAGACTCAAACACCGAAGCTAGTGAAATGCAATACACTATAGACATGCAAAGCGATGCTCAAATGATGAAACCAACCCCAAACAGACCTGATGCAGGCCAAAATCAGTGGCAAAATGTGTTGGGATGGTGGCTCGGAATGCACAAAGATGAAGCTCATGCAATGGTCCATAAATGAGGCATATAAGCACAACTCTCAAACGCATTTAAAGAGTGATAAATGCATGTGCATGACCATGAAACATGGACTGAAATTACACTACAAATGATGCCAAATCATTGAAATAGGCCAAGTAATGCATACTAAATGACTCAATACACAAAGCTTACAAGCAAGATTGAACCAAAGCTATGCAAAACAAGTCATGGGTGACCAAGACAACCAAAATCAGACCTCAAGCATACCAAAACATGGATAAAATCTTCTTGAAGTCAAGCCAAAAACATGCTAAAAAGACATGTCACAACATGACGCATGTTAGGCTATTTCATGGGATTGCATGGCAAGTGTATGGAGCATGCAAGGGCTAACCAAACCAAACCTAAACAAATGTATGACATGATAAAATAAGCCCAAGAACATGCTGAAATGGACACAACATAGGCTAAAATGAGATGCTACTTCAAGGAGCATACAAAGCTAGTGTGTGTGATTTACACTACAAGTGTATGAGGCATGCAAGGGCCAACCAAACCAAGCAAAGAAAGATCTAAGGCATGTTAAAACTACACCAAAAATCTACTGAGATGGCCCAAAAAAAAGCTAGAAACACATGCTCAAACATGAGGCATACAAGACTAGTTTGCAAAATTTACACTACAAGTGTATAAACCATGCATGGAATGACCAAGATAGGCAAAAACAGTGGCATATGATAGAAAAAATAACCACAACTACCAGCTAAGACATGGCCAACATGAACTTAACAAAGGTGCTCACATATTAGGCAAATATGACAAGTATTAAAGACAACAAGGAGAGGGGATGGCCCTCTCCTTCTTAGGACCTCAAAACACCACCCCCACCACTGAAATCCCTCTGGATTTCAGTGGTGAGAAGGCCAATACAAGGTGGTCCCGAAACTCACAAAAAAGGCACAAAAATGAGGCCAAACAAGGCCTAAGAAGGGGTAAACAACCCCAAACACAAAAGTGATCTTAAACAAACTTCAAAAGAATGCAAAAATAGAACTTTTATCAGTTGTAAGTTAAGCTCAAAACAACATGTAAGATAGTCTAAAAGTGTGTGCAAAAATGGGGAATAAAAGAGGGAAATTGGGTTACCCTTGTAGCTCAGCAAAAACCAGTCACCATGCTTGGTTACCATTTTTCCAAAACACTTTTCAGAAAATTTTACTTTTTTTATTTTCCGTGTTTTTTTGTTTTTACTGATTTTGAGCAATTTTTTTAATTTTTAGACATACGTAACATAAATATACCTAAAAAGTAAAAAAATTTTGAAAAAAACCTTTTAAAAATTCGCTAAATACCAAAAATACAAAAAAAAAATACGAGAATTCAGTACATTTTTTGTATTTTTATGTATTTATTAATTTTTAAAAATAGTTTTTCACAAATTTTTTACTTTTTAGATACGTCTAAGTAAGGTGTATTTAAAAAAGTTAAAAAGATGTTTAAAATTTTAAAAATATTCACTAAAAACAAAAAAACACGAAAACCAAAAAACTCAATTTTCAAAAAACTTAACTCAAAAAACTCAAACCAAACACACTGAGTAGAGTTCTGGACCAAAACCCAACCTTTGAGCCCTCTCAAGACCCTCCAAGAACCTTAGATGAGTGGTGGAGGTGTGTGCTTAGGAGTTGTGGTGTAAAGGGGTCAAGAACCAAGCACTTTGGAGCTCAAAATAGTGAGATATAGAGAGATATATATCTTGGAGCCTTAGACAAATTTTTTGGAACCCTTCTAAAGGAGAGGGAGGGCCTCTCTTATAGAGGAACAAAGGGGGTTCAAGCTTCTCCAAGAAGCTATAGCAAAAGGTTCAAGCTTCTTGGAGAAGCTAGAGCAAAAGGTGAAAGCTTCTCTGAGAAGCTAAAGCAAAAGGTTCAGGCTTCTTGGAGAAGCTAGAGCAAAAGGTTCAAGCTTCTTGGAGAAGCTAGAGCAAAAGGTGCAAGCTTCTCTTAGAAGCTAGAGCAAAAGGCCAAGCTTCTCTAAGAAGCTAAAAAGGTTAAGCTTCTTGGAGAAGCTAAAAAGGTTCAAGCTTCCTCAAGAAGCTAAAACAAGGGTTCAAAAGGTTGAAGCTTTCTCAAGAAGCTAAAACGAGGGGTTCAAAAGGTTTAAGCTTCCTCAAGAAGCTAAAACAAGGGTTCAAAAGGTTCAAACCCTCTCAAGAAAAGGTCTCGGCCAGAAAAAAAGGCCGATTAATCAAAACAATGGCCGGCCGACCAAAAACATTGCTGACCGGCCAATACCTTTGGCCGGTAGCAAGAAAACAGGGCCGGTGGCCTCAAGCAATGGCCGGTGAGGTGTGGGGGTAGCCAACAAGCCATTGCCTGCCCTCAGAGACAAAAACCCAAGTGCTTGGTCCACAACCAAGCACAAAACAGACAAGTCGAGAGGTCTTGAGGCAAGGCGCACGGCAGAAACCTCCGAGAACTCAAGATGAACACGAACAGGGATGATCATCGAGTGTTCAAACGATGACGTCCAAGTCTTAAGAACGGTCAAAAATGGGGTGTCTACAGTTGCCCCTCTTTGACAGAACTCGAAAGTCATAACAATGACGGGAGTGAATGTCAAAGTCCAGAGACGACCCATTTTTGACGAGGCCGAAGACTTAGACAAAGCATACAAGCTACAGATAAAGATATGCGCCCGAGGGCAGGGGCAAAATGCAAGACAATGCACAAAGCTGAGCATAACTTATGATCATGCAAAGAAAGCTGTAACAAAGCATAACATGCAATAGTTTTAAGCAAGCATAAACCAAACTACATTACAATGCAGCAAGGATGTAAGAGAAAAATACAATCTCAGCCACGTACCGCACAGGAAAGACTAAGAGTGACCATTGGGGACACCCGAGGTCTCAAACAAGATTCCGATGCGTTGCATGCGAAAGAAAAAAGAGTGGCACAAGCATTGGAACGTGTTCTAAATGCTCTTAGTCAAAGAGAGAGAAACATAGGGACGTATCCTGGTGTTTCGGAAAGGTATAAGCATTGGAACGTATTCCAAATGCTCTTAACCAAAGAGGGAGAAACATAAGGACGTATCTCGGTGTTTTGGAAAGAAGGAGAAACATAGGGACGTATCCTGGTGTTTCGGAATGGTATAAGCATTGGAACGTATTCCAAATGCTCTAAACCAAAGGGGGAGAAACATAAGGACGTATTCCGGTGTTTCAGAATGGTATAAGCATTGGAACGTATTCCAAATGTTCTTAACCAAAGGGGGAGAAACATAAGGACGTATTCCGGTGTTTCGGAATGGTATAAGCATTGGAACGTATTCCAAATGTTCTTAACCAAAGGGGGAGAAACATAGGGACGTATCCCGGTGTTTTGAAAAGGTGTAAGCAATGGAACGTATTCCAAATGCTCGTAACCAAAGAAGGAGAAACATTGGGACATATCCCGCTGTTTCGGAAAGGTATAAGCATTGGAACGTATTCTAAATGCTCTTAACCAAAGGGGGAGAAACACAGGGACGTATCCCGGTGTTTCGGAAAGGTATAAGCATTGGAACGTATTCCAAATGCTCTTAACCAAAGAGAGAGAAACATAGGGACGTATCCCGGTGTTTCAGAAAAGGAGAAGAAACATAGGGACGTATCCCGGTGTTTCAGAAAAGAAGAAGAAACATAGGGACGTATCCCGGTGTTTCAGAAAAGAAGAAGAAACATAGGGACGTATCCCGTTGTTTCGGAAGGAAGGACAAACATAGGGACGTATCCTGGTGCTTCGGAATAAGAGGGAGCGTGCATAACAATGCAATTGAAAGGGTGCATAACAATGCGAGTGGAATGCGCGTAACAACACAAGTGAAGTGTGCATAACAATTCAATTAGAACCATGCACAACAATGCAAGTGAAGTGTGCATATCAATGCAACTAGAGTGTGCGTGACAACGCAACTAAAGATGTGCAAAACAATGCAATATAGGTACACAAGATAGTGCGATGTAGATTAAATGCACAAAACAGTGCGATGCAATGCACTAACAAGTACAGGTAGGGTGCGCAAGATAGCGCGATGCAATGCACTGACAAGTGCAGGTAAGGTGCGCAAGATAGCGCGAGTGAGGTGCACAAAAGAAGTGCGATAAAATGCATTTTCTATGCAAGTATGGGGGCATTTTCTATGCAACACGGAAAGCATATTCTATGCAATATTGAAGACATATTCCGTGCATGAGACAAGCATATTCTATGCAAGAATCATAACGATGCGCGGCACACATGTAACAAAAGTGTATATGAAAGTGCACATTCTATGCAATAGAGGGGCATTAAACATGTACTCTAGTGCCTCCGATTTACCACTCGGAGGACTTGGCAACACGCTCAGCTCAAAAGGGGACACCCTGTCTATTATTGGCGAGAGACAACATCTGGAGCTGCTTTAATTGCCATTCTGACTTGAAGCAGGCTTAAGCTTGGGGTTGAGATACACTCATACTCCAGAGAAAGGCGAGGCTTGACAAGATGCACCTGGAATGCCGTCTCGGAATTTGCTGGAGTTAAAACACGCTAAGATGCTCCATATTTTCCCTCTTTTCTTTTGCTTTGCAGTCTGGAACCCACATAGCTTCAGATAGGTCCTGATTTTACTGTTCTCACATGACCTGGGTTGAACCCTGCGGTTTTTACGAAAGAACAAATCCTGTTTTGCACAAATGTAGAGAATGGCACAGCACTCTGAGCACAAAACGATTTTTATTTTTGAAATTAAGAAAAGAGTTCTTAACCGGGTATTGAGCCTACAACTGAACACAGCGAAAAAAACTCAACAACGGAAAACAAAAAGGTAAACAACCTAAACACATTGAGACACGCTCGGAACGACTCAAAGCAAGAATCGAGACAAACAAAACAAAAGACACGACACACAGACGTGTTACAAAGACGAGAGACCTCTCAATATGCGAGGAGCCAATTTCTCCGGGTATTATTTCCCACCCTTTTCTCATTTGTGATTCTCACATCACTCGGCCCTCAGGCTCTGTTTTTCTGAAAAAGCCCTTTTCTCACTTTTTCTCTCAACGCACATCTCTGTATTCTTCAATCTCTCATTTTTTTATCCCTCCCCTGGGTGGTTGATGGATAAGCAAGAATTTGTAGGCTTTTGCCCCTAGCATTCTGCTAGATTCTCTTTCTTCTGCTCACAACAGTGAACTTCTCTCAAGGAGGGTTGTGATGCGGCTGGATGTGCAGCAGATCTGCAATTGACATTGGTTGATGATGCCCTTGGCCAGTTTGGATGTGAACAGATTTGTCCAGATAAGGAAGTGTTAATCAAAATTGTTTTAGTAGAAAGCAAAAAACAAAAAATGGTCAAAATGATGAACTAGGGGCACAGTTGAGTCAGACGTTCTGTCTTTTCCCCATTGTCAACATACTTGCCAGAAAGGGCATCTTGTTTGCTCTACTAAAACAATTTTGACCAATATGAGAGTTAGATTAACACACTTGTTCAATTTTCTGATTTAAAATCATGCGAGTCAGGCTATGAGCACTGAAAATTTTCCTTTTTTGGGTCCAAGAAAGGGCCTAGTTTTGGAAAAATGGAATAATTTTCGAGAAAATTAGTCAACCTCAGTAAAAATTCTCAAAACCTATTTTTGCAAACGACCACTGCTCAACGAGCACGAAACCTACTCTTGAGATGCACAACCTCAGATTTGAAGGAAAATTGCCCCTTGTCTGAACGACACTGTATGGCAACGGAAACTTGCCCCTTGTTTGAATGGCACCGCAGCGCTTTGTATGGCAACGAAAAGTTTCCCCTTGTCTACATTGAGTGACGATCACAACCGAACTCTCGGATATAAAGAAGGCAAAGATGATCAAAACCATTACATGGACACAATCGAATTGGAAGTGTTTGTGGCTGGACTTCAAGGCGAAGTTGCCTACGTATCCCAAACATGAGAATCAAGCCTTACGTAGTTCCGGTTAAGGTACACTCGTGTATTAACCCTCACCTTTTACGCTCTAACTTTTGCCAAGGCCGCCCTTCTAGGTTTTCAACCTTGCGAGCTATGTTTTTCTTTTCTTTTTAATTCTTTTCATTTCTTTTCATGTTTTTTCATCTTTTCTTTTTCATTCTTTGCATTTTTCTTTTCTTTTTTTTTTCTTTTTCTTCTTTTTCTTGCTCTAACTTTTGCCTGGGTCGCCCTTCTGGGTTTTCGACCTAGCGAGCCTCTCAAGGGTAAAAGTTTAGCTTTGTCCATGTCAAATGGTTTTGAGATCCTGAAGTCATCTGAATCCAGGAGAATGGCTGATGTTCACTGATGATGTAGAAGTTCATCCAACGGGGGTCGAATTGCCCCTAGTGTTGTGGATAGGAACTCGGTTATCCTTCAGCAATACTTTCTTCTTTCCTCCCTTCTGGGATTTGGCATTCTTGCCGATCTTCATTGGCTTGAGAAATGTCCCAATTTTTAGCTCTTCGAGTACATTTGAAATTCTTTTGCCCCTAGTTCGAGGGTTGCTTCTGATCTAGCTTTGCAAGCTTCTTTTGACAACATCTGATCTTCTTGATCTGATTTTCTTTGCCTTAGTTCGAGGGCTGCTTCTGATTCGGCCACACAGGCCTTATATTGTGGTTAACCGTTGAACATTTTGAATCTAAGTTCAAGGTTTGAAAGAAAAAGAGGGTCGAGTCTCGAGGCTGAGAGCGATCCTAGGCTGCACAATCTCAAGAGCGATTCCACACAGGTCTTCGCAGGACTGCGCAAAATATTTTTTTGAAATCTTTTAAGAAAACGACTAGTCGCTCGCGCTGAAGACAATGTAGAACCAATCTGGATCAAGCCAAGATCCTTCTCAGTACTCACATTAACAAACATGATCTCATTCATTAAGGGCTTAGCATGCATCTCTTTCTCTCAATTGATCAAATTTTTGCAAATCCAGAGGAATTCCTCCCTCTTCGTTTTCACCGCAGTGTTCAAAAAGAGTTTTGAAAAACTTAGGTCAATGCAATGATTTCGAGACACAGAAAAGTAAGTGAAAAGCACTGCCGTTTTATTCAAACTTTCTGGCACAACTGGCACAAGGCAGAAGCAAACACAAGAGCATGAAAACCACTGCTATTTCATTCAGATCTTCTGGTGTAACTAGCTCCACGGCAGAAACAGACTCAAAAGAGTGTAAAAGATAAAAACCAAAACAAGCAAGTGATGTCCGAGGTAACGCCCCCGAAATCACCTGACTCTAACAAAACAGGACTGACTCGATACAACATGACAGACCCAACTGACTCAGTATGAAAAGACCGACTCAATATAACATAACAGAACTGACTCAATACCCAAGTCTCAATACCCAAGTTAGAAAGCACAAAAACTAGCATTTGCACAATGCTCAAAACAGTGCGGGCCATCCGCCACATCTAGAATAAACTGAGCGCCGCTCGCAGGTGGTTCATCCCCTGATCACATCACATTATCCCCCAAGTTCACTGATCCAATGCCGATAGACTTTGCGAGACTGGTGCGGTGATGACCTTGTTGTCAATCAGATTTTGTATCTCATGGCGAAGACGGACGCAACTGTCAGTGTCATGACCGGTTTGTTGATGGAAAGCACAGTACTTAGCCGGGTCATGCTTTGGAGGGAGAGGCTCGGGTAGAGGCCATTGTTCTAATGGTTTCAGATGTCCTTTCCTGAGTAGGCCCCCTAGAGCTTTTGACAAAGGCATATAAAGTGGGGTGAAAACCCTCTTGCCTTAGGGTAGATAGTCCGAAGTTCGGGGGTTTGGATTAGATGTACCAACAAGGGGGGTCGCTATTTTCGGAGTGGTGGTGACCATTCCAACTTCAGAAGTCCTTGCAGCTGCATCACCACTGGTGGTCGCATTCGAACTGCGGGAAAACGCCCTCCTAGGCTGCTCTCTATCATTGTCAATCAGACCCTATTTCAAAGCATCCTCGATCTGTACTCCCATCTCATGCAAATCTGAAAAGGTGGGGAAGGGGAGAACGATCATTTTCTGCATGAGCTTGGGTTGGAGGTTGCGCACAACCGTCTGAATCTGATCTTTGTCAGTTGGCCTAATGGTCATCATCGAGGCTTTAGCTCTCCAGCGGGTCACAAAATCGGAGAAGCTCTCCTTTGGTTCTTGCCTGGTGGCCTCGAGATCACAAGTTGTGACCTCGATCTATGTATTGTAGGAGTATTGAGCTATGAAGGCCTTAGCCATCTCCTCCCAGTTCCTCTTGACGGAATCTTCCAATTTTGCATACCAAATGGCCGCTACACCCGACAAAGTCCGGCCGAACAAAGAAAGCTTCTATAATCTGGTGAGGCCCATCGGCCTTAGTATGTCTGAAAACAGCCGCATGTGCACCATAGGATCACCAGATCTATCAAATCGGTCAATATACGGCATCTTAAATCGGTCTGGCAGCGTCACAACTGCGTCGGTATACCCGTCCTCAATGTCTGGAATGGACTTCACACCTTGAGATTTCTTGAACAACTTTTCAAGCTTGCTCACTTTTAATGTCGTGGGGTCCACCTCGAACTCGAAGGGAGAATCCGGTTGATTGATAGGAGTGGGTGCCTTGGATAGTTGAGGTAGAATCGGGGGCGGAGCCGACCCCATTGGGATGTCTGTATCCTCCTGGACATTCTGAACATTCGCCGTCTCCCCGGGTATTGGGACTCTTGGTGGGGAAGGAGCTTGGTGCGAAGCAGATACCCCGGCTTGCTGCTGTAGCCTGGTGATTAGCTCTGCCTGTTGGGCCATGACCACGGCCTGTTGTTTGGCAAACTTTGCTTTGCGAACAGCGTCCTGTTGCATGATTTTCATACTTTCTTGAAGTTGACGCATCATTTCCTCCATTCCTGCCATAGAGTGCTGGTTTATCTGAACAACCGGTATATCTATCCCTGCAGTAGAAACTGAGACCTCAGCCTAACTGTTCACTGGTGGGGTGGATAAGGGCCACTAATCTGGTAACTGCTGAACTGGTGATCTGTGCCTGGCTAGCCCTTTTACCCTGCCTCTGGCGAAGGAATACTGATTTCCCTTGAACTGAATCTCTGACCTGACGAAGTCTATCAGCACAAATCTGATGAATCTCGGGGGATATTGGAGCCTTCTGAAGCTATGGTTCCAGGACTATCTAGCAAAAAGAAAACAGAGAGCATCGCAGCCCGATTTCACCAGAACAGATATGAGCATTGCTGAATGACTGTGCTCTCTACTGAATTCTGCCCAAAATTCTGCCTGTAAACTGATACCCTCAGGTAAAACTGATTCCCTCAAAATACTGATGCCCTCAGGCCTGATACCCAGACTTGCAAACTGATACATACAACCTGTAGAGACATACTCTGACAGCACATACTAAGCAAGTAAGAGCCAAAACATCCCTATGTTGGGGTAGGGTTTCCTTGTCCTATTTTGTCAGGAGCTAGGGTTTCACTACGCACGCAGTGGTTTCAAACAACCTACAATCGGGTAAGCAACCTGTCCTAGCTTGGAATGGTCACTATGGATTCTGAATATGCACTAGGTCGAATGGTCAAAAAGGGTGCCCCGGTAACAACCGGGGTTTGTGTTCCCATCGTGGCAGAGCCCGTAATCGGTCAGCCTTATGGCACGCTTCTCAAAGCGGGCCTCCGGCAAACTGTTCAGGAATAGCAGATGGCAAACACGGTGTCCTAGGCGCACCAATGCAAATGCAATGCAAAGAGACACATGAGTGTAATCAAAACAAGATATCATGAGTTCGAGTCAAGTTCTCTAAATCCCCAGTAGAGTCGCCATAAACTGTGGACGTGCCTGAACGTCCTGGGAGGGAATCCCGTTTTGTTCATTTGGGGCTTTCTACAGTTCAGACTCAAATGTTATGGTTCTGAATCTAATCTCACAATGTGCGATGTGAGATTGATAAATCACCAAAGAGTCCAAATCCGGCAAATCGTTTTGGAAAACTGATTTTTAGAAAGAAGTGCCAAACATGGACTGCTTTGCCAAATACAGAGTTGCCACCTAAATATTTTGTTTTGGGGAAATTTAGGAAACCCTGACACGTGTCCGTCATCACCAAAGTTGCCTCGGCTCGGGAACTTGGGTACGATTGGGGAAGGTCAGCTATGAGAACCCCCACTCGCCCGATCAAAGATCGGCCTCTACTAACCATGATATCTAGTTTTGAAAATATTATGTGCTCTTATTCCAGTTAATTAGCTAATCTTACTATGTGATGTGCACAACACACAAGTATAGACTAGATCTCCTAATTTGGAACAAAGCATCGCATATCTATTTGTTTGGAAAATGGTTTGAGGTTTGCTACTCGCAAGTAGGCTAAAATACGGATTTCAATGAATTGTCCCAATTCAAGCAATCCAACCTTCACCCACAGGCATTCAGGCAGTTAATCACATAAGCAGTTAGCCTCATGGTGAGCATGCTATCATGGCCGTCACTCACACACATGCAAGGATGCTAAAGCATAAAAGCTTACCTAGTACTTCGAGCCAAAACAGAAACTAGTTAGTAATCAATGCATGATCTTAGTTCATGTTAGCAATGGCTAATGCATCTCAAGCAAAATGCAGCTAGAATAGACTCGGCTAATCTAAAATGGCATATGAGATGCGACAATTCGATACACGTATTCAACTTGCAATTGAAATACTATGCAGTCAGTATGATGCGCCGAGCTCGGTGCATGCAAGACAGATAAATGAATGCGAACATGCGAAGCATAAGTATGCTAATTGAAACGTGCCCTAAACTAACCATCATAAGCTGGTAAATAAAAGGGAGAAAGAAGTGGGGGTTGAAAGACATTCACACACACACGCACACTTATTACAACATTGCCCTCCTCGGAGGGTTCGAATGAATAGTGCAAACCAAATAAATGATTAACTACCTTAACTGATTAATTATTACAGACCCTTAATTAATTAACAAATTAATTACAAAATAAGCCAAGTATGAAATTCAAAAGGCCGCCGCAGCCCCACCTTGAAATGATTGAATGATGTATGCTCGGTCGCCTCGCTCGGAAACCCGTTGCCATGCCACATATTGCCTCGGTTTGCACTGTTCTGCACCTCTTAAACTGTGAAAATCCTTGAGATGCCTCTAAATTACTCCCTGAACATTGTGGGATGCCACCGGCCAAAAGATAGGACCACCGGCTATTAGAAAGTAGTCACCGACCAAAAGTAGAGCCATCGGCTGGAATTTGGTAGCCGGCCGGCACTGAAGATGGCCGATCGGCCATCTATTCCTGCAGAACACTGGTCTTGCTGCAACAGAGGACATACAGTGCATGGCAAGGAATTTACAAGACAAATGTATGCACGACCACACTCTCTATCATGTCATGAACTCAAGGGAGTATGGTTCTCGACCCTCGGACCATCAATCACGCATTTCAATGCATGATGGCCAAAGGTGCCAAGTGTGCAACTCAATATGGAATGAAATGCACAAAACACATAAAGGGCCCCAACCTCTATCATGATTGATCAAGAGGCAAGGAATGCACACACAATGCAATGCAACCTAGGCAAGCAAGTAAGCATGCAAATAACTCAAGTGTGCAACAAATCTAATGCAACATGAGCATGTTAACATGTAATATGCAATAGGCATACAACATAAACATGTGGACATGTATAGCCTGCAACAACATGCAAAATGAAACAAGCATGGAACAACATGGTGAGATGGACTTACACTAACATGGGTAGCTCTCAAGCATGCCAAAATCAGTGGCCAAATAAGATGAGAACAAGGCCCAAGATTCATGCAAACATGCACAATGCAAGGGCTCCAAGCCTAAGGCACAAAATGCAACTCTCCAAGAGCAATGCAAGGATGAAACATGACATACAATGGCATACATTCCAGCTCTGAAATGGCATACTAAATGGCCCCAAAATGATTCCGAAGCATGCAAACACTCATGTAATGCATTGTTAAAGACTCAAACACCGAAGCTAGTGAAATGCAATACACTATAGACATGCAAAGCGATGCTCAAATGACGAAACCAACCCCAAACAGACCTGATGCAGGCCAAAATCAGTGGCAAAATGTGTTGGGATGGTGGCTCGGAATGCACAAAGATGAAGCTCATGCAATGGTCCATAAATGAGGCATACAAGCACAGCTCTCAAACGCATTTAAAGAGAGATAAATGCATGTGCATGACCATCAAACATGGACTGAAATTACACTACAAGTGATGCCAAATCATTGAAATAGGCCAAGTAATGCATACTAAATGACTCAATACACAAAGCTTACAAGCAAGATTGAACCAAAGCTATGCAAAACAAGTCATGGGTGACCAAGACAACCAAAATCAGACCTCAAGCATACCAAAACATGGATAAAATCTTCTTGAAGTCAAGCCAAAAGCATGCTATAAATACATGTCACAACATGACGCATGTTAGGCTATTTCATGGGATTGCATGGCAAGTGTATGGAGCATGCAAGGGCTAACCAAACCAAACCTAAACAAAGGTATGACATGATAAAATAAGCCCAAGAACATGCTGAAATGGACACAACATAGGCTAAAATGAGATGCTACTTCAAGGAGCATACAAAGCTAGTGTGTGTGATTTACACTACAAGTGTATGAGGCATGCAAGGGCCAACCAGACCAAGCAAAAACAAATCTAAGGCATGTTAAAACTACACCAAAAATCTACTGAGATGGCCCAAAAACAAGCTAGAAACACATGCTCAAACATGAGGCATACAAGACTAGTTTGCAAAATTTACACTACAAGTGTATAAACCATGCATGGAATGACCAAGATAGGCAAAAATAGTGGCATATGACAGAAAAAATAACCACAAATACCAGCTAAGACATGGCCAACATGAACTTAACAAAGGTGCTCACATATGAGGCAAATATGACAAGTATTGAAGACAACAAGGAGAGGGGATGACCCTCTCCTTCTTAGGACCTCAAAACACCACCCCCACCACTGAAATCCCTCTGGATTTCAGTGGTGAGAAGGCCAATACAAGGTGGTCCCGAAACTCACAAAAATGAGGCCAAACAAGGCCTAAGAGGGGGTAAACAACCCCAAACACAAAAGTGATCTTAAACAAACTTCAAAAGAATGCAAAAATAGAACTTTTATCAGTTATAAATTAAGCTCAAAACAGCACATAAGATAGGTTAAAAGTGTGTGCAAAAATGAGGAATAAAAGAGGGAAAAGGGGTTACCCTTGTAGCTCAGCAAAAACCAGTAGATTTCTGGACCAAAACCTAACCTTTGAGCCCTCTCTAGACCCTCCAAGAACCTTAGATGAGTGGTGGAGGTGTGTGCTTAGGAGTTGTGGTGTAAAGTGGTCAAGAACCAAGCACTTTGGAGCTCAAAATAGTGAGATATAGAGAGATATATATCTCGGAGCCTTAGATAAATTTTTTGGAACCCTTCTAAAGGAGAGGGAGGGCCTCTCTTATAGAGGAACAAAGGGGGTTCAAGCTTCTCCAAGAAGCTATAACAAAAGGTTCAAGCTTCTTGGAGAAGCTAGAGCAAAAGGTGCAAGCTTCTCTGAGAAGCTAAAGCAAAAGGTTCAAGCTTCTTGGAGAAGCTAGAGCAAAAGGTGCAAGCTTCTCTTAGAAGCTAGAGCAAAAGGCCAAGCTTCTCTACGAAGCTAAAAAGGTCAAGCTTCTTGGAGAAGCTCAAAAGGTCAAGCTTCTTGGAGAAGCTAAAAAGGTTCAAGCTCCCTCAAGAAGCTAAAACAAGGGTTCAAAAGGTTCAAGCTTCCTCAAGAAGCTAAAACGAGGGGTTCAAAAGGTTTAAGCTTCCTCAAGAAGCTAAAACAAGGGTTCAAAAGGTTCAAACCCTCTCAAGAAAAGGTCTCGGCCAGAAAAAGAGGCCGATTAATTAAAACAATGGACGGCCGACCAAAAACATTGCCGACCGGCCAATACCTTTGGCCGGTAGCAAGAAAACAGGGTCGGTGGCCTCAAGCAATGGCCGGTGAGGTGTGGGGGTAGCCAACTAGCCATTCCCTGCCCTCAAAGACAAAAACCCAAGTGCTTGGTCCACAACCAAGCACAAAACAGACAAGTCGAGAGGTCTTGAGGCAAGGCGCACGGCCGAAACCTCCGAGAACTCAAGACGAACACGAACAAGGATGATCATCGAGTGTTCAAACGATGACGTCCAAGTCTTGAGAACGGTCAAAAATGGGGTGTCTACAGGTCCCAGTGACGATCGTCTCGGATAGAAATCCTCGTTTTACTGCCAGGTTGTGGCAGAGTTTGCAGAGTGCCTTGGGCACTAAGTTGACCTTTAGCACAGCTTATCATCCTCAGACTGACGGGCAGTTTGAGCGTACTATTCAGATCCTTGAGGATATGCTTCGAGGTTGTGTCCTTGACTTTAGTGGGTCGTGGGAAAGGCACTTGCCCTTGGTGGAGTTTGCCTACAACAACAGTTTTCAGTCGAGTATCAGTATGGCACCGTTTGAGGCCTTGTATGGCCGACCTTGTAGGTCTCCAGTTTGTTGGGCCGAGGTCGGTGATGCACCTTTGTTGGGCCCGGAATTGGTAAGGGAAACGACGGAAAAAGTTGAGCTTATCTGTAGGAGGCTTGTTACAGCCCAGAGTTGCCAAAAGAGTTATGCCGACCGTAGGAGGAGAACGTTGGTATTTGAGGTGGGTGATCATGTTTTTATGAAAATATCACCTAGGCGGGGATTGATGAGGTTTGGGAAGAGTGGGAAGTTGTCCCCTCGGTTTATTGGCCCTTTCGAGATCCTTGAGAGGATTGGCGAGGTTGCCTACCGTTTGGCTTTACCGCCGCAGCTGTCTGGAGTACATGACGTTTTTCATGTTAGCATGCTTCGGAAATATGAGCCAGATCCGTCACATGTATTGGATTGGACCGACTTAGAGGTCGATGAGGATGCCTCGTATGAGGAGAGACCGGTTCGGGTCTTGGATAGGCGAGATCAAGTCTTGCGAGGCAAGACCATTCCCTTAGTAAAAGTCTTGTGGAAACATCACGGGGTGAAGGAAGCCACTTGGAAACGTGAGTTGGAGGTCCGAGAGAAATATCCGGATCTATTTATGGATGTTTGAGCACTTGTTGCATATTTTGTTATATTGAGTAACCTTAAGAGCATTATGTATGTCTTAAGTTGTAAAACATTGTGTATGTTTGGTTTATGGAAATATTGTGGAGGTATTAATACATATGCCTTGAAATGGATATTTATTTTAGCATTTTTTATGTTAAATGTGTTATAGAAATGCAAATGTAATATTGGCATTGAAAATGATTGAAATTGAAAAAGATGCATGTTGGAACATATATTGTAAGCTGCCTCTTGAATAGAGATGGGATTACCGGTATTGGGTCAGGTTGTGAAATGTTGATTGGTAACACTGTTGAAAATTGAGAAAAAGTTGTTTTTGAAAACTTGTACTTAATTTTGGGGACGAAATTCCTTAAGGGGGGAGGTTATAGCGATCCCGGTTCTTCCTCCTTGGGTTGTTGTATTCGGACTTGGGTCTGTGGATGTTAGTTATGGTTTATATCTTGTTTCAGTCCTTCAATACTATGTATTTGAGTTATAGAATGTTTTGGGCAGGTTTGCAACAGGTTTGCTAAGTTTTGAAACAAATGGTTGCTGCCCAGATTTTGGTGTCTTCGCTCGAGCCAGGACTTTGTCGCTCAAGTGAGCTTTTTGTTGTAGATCCTTCGCTCGAGCCAAGTTTCCTTCGCTCGAGCGAGAGTTGAGTCTTGTATATGATGGCTCGAGCGAGAAGTCCTTCGCTTGAGCTTGCGTCTGCGTCCAGTACTGGACCTAAAGGGTGTAGTTTTTCGCTCGAGCGAGATTTCCTTCGCTTGAGCGAGCGAGGCCTATGTTTTGGGTTTCTTCGCTCGAGCGAGCATTCTATCGCTCGAGCATGCTTCTGGGTTGCAGACCTGAAGCATCACATTGTTGGCTTGAGCGAGACTTTCTACGCTCGAGCCTTGATTCTTTGTGTCTGGTCGCTCGAGCGACCACTCCTTCGCTCGAGCGAGCCTGTGTTATATCAGATCGCAGCAGCGGTTTAAACATCACTTTTTCATCCTCTTTTGTTTTCAAAACCCTAGGTACGTTATCTCTCTCTCTCTACATACCTTCTCTCTTAGGTTTCATCTATTTTTAGGGTGTTTCTACCCTAAGTTCTTTGTAAGAAAGGTAGAGGGTCGCGAGGGCTTCCTTTTAATCTGAACAATAGTGGATTTGGAGCACTTTGCATTTTCTTCATCTTCTCCTTTGGGCTTCTATTTTCGAGGTAGGGATACCCTACTCCATCTTATGGGTTTTGTCATAAGTTTTGGTCATTTTGATATGTTGGTGTTGTTTGGTAATTTTGGGAAAAGTAGGGTTTGATTTGTAATTTGAGAAAAAGGGGGGTTTTCATATATTAAACTCCATGTGTTTGTAAGACATGAAAAATGACATTGATAGTGTCAAATAGAGAAATTTGAACCTTAGGGTTGATTTT
Organism: Camellia japonica; assembly: GCA_030407325.1. Classification (NCBI taxonomy): domain Eukaryota; kingdom Viridiplantae; phylum Streptophyta; class Magnoliopsida; order Ericales; family Theaceae; genus Camellia; species Camellia japonica. The sequence continues at coordinate 209,904,919 of JAPPVO010000002.1, read as the reverse complement.
TGAGGAAAGGGGGAAAAGCCCTAATAGTTGTAATAAGTTAATTTGTATAACTAATTTTGGAAAAATGTGGAATTAAGTTTAATTCATGAAATTGGGAAATTATGAGACTAAATGGTGTAGTTGAATAATTTAATCACTCATCTATGAAAATGTTGAGATTATATCTGTTGACGCATTTATTTTCTATTTAGAAATAACTGCTTTGGGCTATCGGTGGAGGATAGTCGTGATTGTTGTAGACATTGCATGCTGATTAGGGAAAACTGAAACTAATCACATTGAATAGGTCATTGAATATGACAGTTGAATTAATACAGCAAATACCTGTATTGATTGAATATTGTATATGACAAGTGTTGAATACATTGTATATGCATATTGTTTGGGAGGAGATAGGGGATGTACTCCATAGTTTGAGGGAAGATAGGGGATGGACTCTCAAACCTGTTTGGGAGGAGAAAGGGGATGGACTCTACTAGTATAGCAAATATGTGTACTTAATGATTTATGAAAGTGTTTTAGTATGAGCCTTAGCATCATTTAAATCGTTGATATTGGAGATAATGTTAATATGAGATGTAGTCTCATTTTATGGTTTGGCCAGGTTCTGAGTCATGTTTGTATAAATGGAAAGTTGGATAAATAACGGAAAGTGAAACGTATCATGGACATACTGTAGACACCCCATTTTTTACCGTCCTCAAGACTTGGACGTCATCGTTTGAACACTCGATGATCATCCCTGTTCGTGTTCGTCTTGAGTTCTCGGAGGTTTCGGCTACGCGCCTTGCCTCAAGACCTCTCGACTTGTTTGTTTTGTGTTTGGTTTTTGCATCAAACACTTGTTGTTTTGCTTTTGAGGGTGCGAAATAGCTTGTAGGCCATCCCCACACCTCACCGGCCATGGCTTGAGGCCACCGGCCTTGTTTCCTTGCCACTGGCCACTGGTGATGGCCGGTCGGCACTATTGATGGTCGGTCGGCCAACTTTGTTGGCCGATTAGGCACTTTTTCTGGCCGAGACCTTTTCTTGAGGGGGTTTGAACCTTTTGAACCCCCTGTTTTAGCTTCTTGAGGAAGCTTGAAGCTTTTGAACCCTTGGTTTTAGCTTCTTGAGGAAGCTTGAACCTTTTGAACCCTTGGTTTTAGCTTCTTGAGGAAGCTTGAACCTTTTGAATCTTTGTTCTAAGCTTCTCCAAGAAGCTTGAACCCTTTGTCTAGCTTCTCCAAGAAGCTTGACCCTTTTGCCTAGCTTCTCCAAGAAGCTTGGCCCTTTTGTCTAGCTTCTCCAAGAAGCTTGGCCTTCTTGGCCCTTTTGTTCCAAGCTTCTAAGAGAAGCTTGGACCCTTGTTCCTCTATAAAAGAAGAGCTCCTCTTCCATTGCAAGGGTTCCAACACTTTTGTCTAAGACAAAACATATATCTCTCTTGATATCTCTACATCCAAGCCTCCAAAGTGCTTGGTTCTTGACCCCTTTGCACCACAACTCCTAAGCACACACCTCCACCACTCATTTAAGGTTCTTGGAGGGTCTTGTGGGGACTCAAGACTTGGTTTTGACTCAGAAAAATCTGCTGGAGTGCTGGTTTTGAAGAAGGTCTTCAAGGACGAGTTTCTAAGCCTTAAATCCCCCTTTCTTGGACAAGCTTTTAGCCTATCTTGCATGCTGTTTTGGGCTTTGTCATAAACTGAAAAAAGTTTTGTTTTTGAGTGCTTTAAATAGTTGTTTAAGGTCACTTTGTTGTTTGGGGTTTTTTGACCCCTCTTAGGCCTTGTTTGGCCCCATTTTGTGCTATTTTGGTGAGCTCCGGGACCACCTTGTTTGGGCCTCCTCACCATTGAAATCTTGAGGGATTTCAGTGGTGGGGATGGTGCTTTAAGGTCCTAAGAAGGAGAGGGCCATCCCCTCTCCTTATTGTCTTCAAAATGTGCCATTTTAGTCTCATGTGTGAGCACCATTCTTGAGTTCATGTTGGCCATGTCTTAAGTGTTATTTGTGCTTCTTTTGCCATGATTTAGCACTATTTTAAGTTGGTTTAGACACACCATGCATGCTTAGCATACTTGTCTTGTAATGCCATAAAATTGCCTTAACATGCTTTGTGCTTTGAGCCTTGTTTCTAGCATGATTTTGGGTTAGCTTTGTGAAGATTTCATGCATATTTTGGCATGATTTAGGTCTGATTTTGGTTGTTTGGGTCATCCATGACTTGCTTTGTACAGCTACCATGCAATCTAGCTTGTATGCTTTGAGTATTGGCTCCTCTACCATACTCTATTTGCATCATTTCAGTGGTTTGGCACCATTAGTTATGATATTTCAGTCCTTGCTCTATGCTTGTATGCTTGCATTTGATGCCCCTTTAATGCTTTAAAAGGTTGGTGTTTCATGCCCTATGTTTGGACCTTTGTGTATGCTTCCTTGTGTAGGCCATTTAGATGCCATCTAAGTGTGTTTTGGGCCTTGTCTCGACCTACATTGGGACTGTTTTGAGTCCCCTCGGCCCTTTGGGACTTGCTTCATATAGCCATGGTTTAAGCCCCTTGGCTTGCCTTGAGTTTTGGACATAGTTGCATGCCTTGCTTGCATTGATAGGTTGATTTGGCATCATCCCTCATGTATTTTTCAGAGTTTAATGTGCTTGCCATTTGTCCATAATAGTCTCTTTTAAATGTGTTTAAAAGTTGCTTCTTTGTGCTTAAGTGTTGGACCATGTGTGCATGCATGTTTGTATGAACATTTGCCCTCATTTCCATAGCATTTGGCCACTGTTTTGGGCTTATTTGAGAGCTGCCCAAATTAGTCTAAGTCCACCTTTTGCATGTTGCTCAAATGTTGTTACATTGCTTCATGCCTTGCATGCTTGTTTGCTTAGGTTGTGTGCCTAATGTACATTACTTGCTTGCATGCTCATATTGCATATTTAGCTCACATGCTTAGGTTGCATTTGGCATGCATGCCTTGCCTCTTGAATCACCATGATTGAGGTTGGGTTCCTTACGTGTTTGTGTGCATTCATTTTACATTGAATGGCAAACTTGGCCTCTTAGGCCATCATGCATGGAAATGCGCAATTGATGGCCCGAGGGTCAAGGGCCACACTCCCTTGAGTCCATAACATGATTGGGAGAGTGGCCATGAACACATTTGCTTGAAAATTCCATGCCATACACTGTTTGCCCTCTGCTGCTGTCAACTGCAGGATTCTGCAGGAATAAATGGCCGACTGGCCATCTTTAGTGCCGACCGGCCATCAGTGTCCAGCCGATGACACAAGCTTTGGCCGATAATCTCATTCTCATGGCCAGTGGCCTTTTGTTCTGGCCGGTGGCACTCCACAGCACTCAGAAGGAAGCTCAAAGCAGTTCTGGAAACTTTCATAATTTTCAGAGGAGCAAGGCAGTGTAAACAGAGGCAACAGTGGCAATAGTGGCATGGGACGTGTTTTCGAGCAACGCGAGTCAAGCATGCATCACCCACGCATTCCGAGGCAGGGCTGCGGCCACCTTCCTTCTACATTTAATTCGTTAATCAATAAGAAGTTCTGTAATAATTAATTTAGTAGTATTCATTTTGTTGTATAATATTTATTCGGACCCTCCGAGCAAGGGCAATTGTGTAATAAGTGTGCATGGGTGTGTGTATGTCTTCCAACCCCACGTCTTTCTTCCCTTTTATTTACTAGCTTTCGATGGTTAGTTTAGGGCATGTTTTGATTAGCATACTTATGATAGCATGTTTGCATACATTCATTCGTAATGCATGCACCGGGCTCAGCGCATCATACTAGCTGCATAGTATTTCCATTCTAACTTGAATACGTGTATCGAGTTATCGCATTTCACATGTCATTCTTAGATTAGCCGAGCCTATTCTAGTTGCATTCTGTATGTGTTGCATTAGCCATCTTAACATGAATTAGGATCATGCATTTGATTACTAACTAGTTTCTGTTTTAGCTTGGAGTACTAGGTAAGCTCTTACGCTTTAGCATCTTGCATGCGTGTGAGTGTTGCCATATTAGCATGCTTACCATGAGGCTATATGCTTATATGATATATTTGCCTGCATGCCTGTGGGTGAAGGTTGGGTTATCTGAATTGGAATAATGCATTGACTATGAGTTTTAAGCCCACTAGACAGTGGCAAAACCATCTTTTCTAAGCCCACTTGAGGGTGGCAAAACCTGCATTTTAGCCTACTTGCGAGTAGCAAATGGTTTTCAAAACAAACATGAAATGCTTTGTTCCAATTCAGGCGACTCAGTCTATACTTGTTATGCTGTGCGCATCACATAGTAAATCTAGGCTAATAACCGGAATAAGAACGCATAATGTTTTCAAAACAAGATATCATGGTTAGTAGAGGCCGATCTTTGATCGGGCGAGAGGGGGTGCTCATAGCTGACCTTCCCCAATCGTACCCAAGTTCCCGAGCCGAGGCAACATTGGTGATGACGGACACGTGGCCTTAGGCAACAAGTCAGGGTTTCCTAAATTCCCCAAAAAATAAAATATTTAGGTGGCGACTCTGTATCTGGCAAAGCAGTCCATGTTTGGCACTTTTTTCTAAAAATCAATTTTCCAAAATGATTTGCCGGATTTGGACTCTTTGGTGATTTATCAGTCTTGCATTGCACTTTGCGAGATCAGATTAAGAACCGTGACATTGAGTCCTGAACTGTAGTGAGCCCAAATGAACAAAACGGGATTCCCTCCCGGGGCATTCGGGGACGTCTACAGTTTCTGGCGACTCTGTTGGGGAGTTAGAGAACTTGACTTGAACTCATGATATCCTGTTTTGATTTCACTTATGTGTTTCTTTGCATTGCATTTGCATTGGTACGCCTAAGTCACAGTGTTTGTCGTCTGCTATTCCTAAACGGTTTGCCGGAGGCTCGCTTCGAGAAGCGTGCCATAAGGCTGATCGGTTACGGGCTCTGCCACGATGGGAACACAAACCCCGGTTTTCACCAGGGCACCCTTTTTGACCATTTGACCTAGTGCATATTCGGAATCCATAGTGACCATTCCAAACTAGGACAGGTTGCTTACCCGATTATAAGTTGTTTGAAATCGCTGCGTGCGTAGTGAAACCCTAGCTCCTGACAAAATAGGACAGGGAAACCCTACCCCAACATAGGGGTGTTTTGGCTCTCACTTCTTGTAGACGTCCCCGAACGCCCCGGGAGGATGACTCCTGTTCTGTTCGTTTTGGGCTCACTACTACAGTTCGGACTCAAATTGTCACGGTTCTTAATCTGAACCAAAGAGTCCAAATCCAGCAAATCGTTTTGGAAAACTGATTTTTTGAAAGAAGTGCCAAACATGGACTGCTTTGCCAGATACAGAGTCGCCACCTAAATATTTTTTATGGGGGAATTTAGGAAACCCTGACTCGGTGCCAAAGGCCACGTGTCCGTCATCACCAAAGTTGTCTCGGCTCGGGAACTTGGGTACGATTGGGGAAGGTCAGCTATGAGCACCCCCTCTCGCCCGATCCGAAGATCGGCCTCTACTAATCGTGATATCCAATTTTGAAAACGTTATGTGTTCTTATTTCGGTTAATTAGCTAGAATTACTATGTGATCCACACAGAAAAACAAGTATAGACTAGATCGCCTAACTTGGAAACAAGCATTGCATATCCGTTTGTTTTGGAAAATGCTTTGGGTTTTGCTACTCACAAGTAGGCGAAAATACGGATTTCAATGAGTTGTTCCAACTCACACAATCCAACCTTCACCCACAGTCATTCAGGCAGTTTATCACATAAGCATCTAGCCACATGGTAAGCATGCTATCATGGCAACACTCACACGCATGCAAGGATGCTAAAGCATAAAATACTTACAAAGTACTCCGTGCCTAGAACAAGGACATGTCAGCAATCAATGCATGATCCAAGTCCATGTTAAAGTGCCTAATGCATCGCATACAAAATGTCACTAGAAAAGGCTCGGCTAATCTAAGGATGACATGTGAGATGCACAGGAAGCATATATTCAAAGTTAAATTTGAAATATAATGCAATTAGCATGATGCGCCGAGCCCGGTGCATGCAGTACAGATGAATGATGCACGCATGCATAACATGAGGTATGCTAAAGTAAACATGTCCTAATACTAACCGTCAAAGCAGGTAAGTAAAAGGGAGAAAGAAGTGGGGGTTGTAAGACATGCACACACTCACCCACACTTATTACAAATTCGCCCGCGCTCGGAGGGACCGAAAGAATATACAAACCAAATAATGAATTAACTATCCTAGCTAATTAACTATTACAGGCCGACTAAATTAATTAAGCAAATTAATTAATTTAATTTAAGCAATAAACAGTCCCGGGATGAAGGCTCAATGCAGTGCACGCTCGGCTTTGCCCAGAAATCCAACGACATGCCCAAGATGCCTCTGTTTTCCCTGCTTTACTTCTCTGAGGACTGTCAAAGTCTCAGGGTTTGCTCTATGGATGCCAGGGAACACCACCGGCTGGGGGAGAACACCACCGGCCATGACTCTGATCCACCGGCCAATAATGATGGCCGGTCGGCACTAAATGTGGCCGGCCGGACAAAACTTCCTGCAGAAACTGATTGGACAGCAGCAGAGGACAATACTTGGCATGGCAATGCATTTCAAGCAATGTATGCACCAATCACACCCCATATCATGTTTATGACTCAAAGGGACATGAGCCTTGATTCTCGGACCATCAATCACGCATTTCCATGCATGATGGCCCAAAGAATCAAGCATGCAATTTCAATCTCAAATGTAATGCAATGCAAATAAACAAGCCAAGGGGCTCAACCTCTATCATGCTCAACTCAAGAGGTGTAGCATGCATGTCAATGGAATGCAATGCAATCCTAAGCATGTTGACTAGTATGCAACATGGGTAATGCAAGCAAGCATACAAGACATGCAAGGCATGAGATAATGCAACCAACAAGTATGCAAGGCACAATGTGGGTGTTTAAGCATGCAAACAAGCATGTGACTTCATTCAATCATGCAATTTCAAACATGCAACAACTCACCAATATGCTACAACATACAAGGAGCATATGCAACAAACAAAGAGATGGACTTAAACATGATTTAGGCAGCCCTAACTAGGCCTAAAACAGTGGCCAAGATGCTAAGGAATGAGGGCCAATTGACACACAAACATGCATGCAAACATGGACCAACATTCAAGCATAAAGAGCAACTCCCAAGCACACTCAAGAGGATGCAAATATGGACAAATGGCATGCAACATAAGCTCTGAAATTATGTTAGAAATGGTTCCATACCAATTAAACAAAGTCAAGCCAAGCATGCAACATGGTCCAAAACTTAAGGCTAACAAGCCAAAATGCAAAGGAGCTATACAATGGAAGCCTTGGTCGACCAAAACAGCCAAGAAGAGACCTTAAACATGGTAAAACAAACACAAAAGCTTCACAAAGCTAGGCCTAAAACATGCTTGAACAAGGGTTAAAACCTAGATGCATGTTAAGGCAACAAAATGGCATTACAAGGCATGTATGCTAAGCAAGCATGGTGTACCAAAACCAACTCAAAACAGAGCTATATCATGACATAATAAGCACAAAAATCAGCTAAGGCATGGCCAACACACACTTAAGCATAGTGCTCCCTCAAGAGGCAAAAATGGTCCTTTTCAAGGACAACAAGGAGAGGGGGTGGCCCTCTCCTTCCTAGGACCTCAAGGCACCATCCTCACCTCTGAAATCCCTCAAGATTTCAGTGGTGGGGAGGCCCAAACACCAAGGTCCCGGAGCTCACACAAAATGGCACAAAACAAGGGCCAAACAAGGCTTAAGAGGGGTCAAACAACCCCAAAGCTTAAAACACTCTAACAAACTATTTAGAGCCTCAAAAACAAAACTTTTATGTGTTATATACAAAGCCAAAAAACAGTTGCAAGGCAAGCAAAAATACAATGCAAGATAGGGGTAAAAAGGAGCAAAGTTGTTACCCTTGAAGACTCTCTTCACAAATGAAGCTCCAGCAGCTTCTTTAGGTTGAAACCAGCTCCAAAAATCCAAAACCAACCCTCAAGGACCTCAGCTCCAAGAAAAGGTGTGATGGTGGGTGTTTGTGTGCAAATCTAAGCTTAAACACACACAAGAGAGAGAGATATGGAGGTAGGATATGAAGAAACCCTAACCCTAGAACTCAAACCCTAAAAATATTGTCTAAAATGTCTAACCTCTCAAACAAGAGAGAAGGCCTCTCTTTATAGAGCTTTTTGTCTTGTAAAACTTACAAGACAAGCTCCTAAGGAGAGAGATCCCTCCATACGCGTGTATGGAGGGGAGCCAAATGCATGGCAGCTGTGAGAAAATATCTGCAAAAGCAGATGCACAGTAGTCGGCCGGCCAAAGATGCAATTGACCAAAAAAAGATAGTCGGCCGGCCATCTATAGTGCCGGCCGGCCAAACATTTGGCCGGTGGCCTCAAGCCATGGCCGGTGATGGGTGGGGATGGTCTACAAGCCCTACCTTGCCTCTCAAAGGCAAAACACAAGTGTTTGGTGTCGAACCAAGCACAAAACAGTCGAGTCGAGAGATCCTGAGGTAAGGCGCGTAGCCAAGGCTTCCGGGAACTCAAGACGAACACAAACAAGGGTGATCACTGAGTGTTCAATCAGTGACGTCCAAGTCTTGAGGACGGTCAAAAATGGGGTGTCTACAGTTGCCCCTCTTTGACAGAACTCGGAAGTCATAACAATGACGGGAGTGAATGTCAAAGCCTAGAGACGACCCATTTTTGACAAGGCCGAAGACTTAGACAAAGCATGCAAGACAAACAAGATATGCGCCCGAAGGCGGGGGCAAAATGCAAGACAATGCACGAAGCCGAGCATAACTTATGATCATGCAAAGAAAGCTGTAACGAAGCACACATGCAACAGTTTTAAGCTGGCATGCACCAAACTACACTACAATGCAGAAAGGGTGTAAGAGAATTATGCAATTCTCGATATGGCTCACGCGGAGGTTACAATACCTGTCCGGTTCGTCTGGTTCTACCAGTCGCAAATGAACCGTACATACAATATCGTGCCTGCAAGGAAAACAACTTAACAGGTACAATGTTATTAGCAACATGCATATTAATGTAAGAACGAATGCAAAATGATATGCAATATATACAAAACAATGTATAAACAATGCAAATGAAAATGCAATGCAATTGAAACAATGCAAACTACATGCAAAGCAATTGAATCATGATCCAATCATGAGCGGTTCAAAACCACACAAATGTCAAATAGATTGATGGAGGTAACAAGCCCGTCTACCATAGAACGGTCTACTGAACTACGAGTAATGTAGACGGACACAAGAACAAGTATTGGGGGGTGGGGGATGGCACAAGTGGGGAAACAACCCGCTGGGGAAAGGACAATGATCCTAATGCTGGATGCAGAATTACACTACAATGTAATATATGCAATGGATATGCTGGAAAATGGCAATGGATATGGCACGCGGGCCAGACCAAATCTTGCTAGGAAGGGCATGTACACATACAAGCCGCGGCTAACATAGAACGGTCTACTGAACTATGTTTGACACGAGAAGTATAGGCACATACCAGACCAGGCTCAACATGGAAAGGCGCAAGCCATAGGCGGAGGAGGTGATGCAGTGAATGCATGCAATCTACAATGCAATATCTACAAATATGCAATGCAATGAATATGGCACGCGGGCCAAACCAAATCTTGCCTAGGAAAGGCATGGACGCATACAGGCCGCGGCTAACATAGAACGGTCTACTGAACTATGTTTTGACATGAAAAGTATGGGCACATACCAGACCAAGCTCAACATAGAAAGGCGCAAGCCATAGATGGAAGTGATGCAGCGAATGCATGCAATCTACAATGCAATATCTACAAATATGCAATGTAATGAATATGGCACGCGGGCCAAACCAAATCTTGCCTAGGAAAGGCATGGACGCATACAAGCCACGGCTAACATAGAACGGTCTATTGAACTATGTTTTGACGTGAAAAGTATGGGCACATACCAGACCAAGCTCAACATGGAAAGGCGCAAGCCATAGATGGAAGTGATGTAGCGAATGCATGCAATCTACAATGCAATATCTACAAATATGCAATGCAATGAATATGGCATGCGGGCCAAACCAAATCTTGCTAGGAAAGGCATGGATGCATACAAGCCGCGGCTAACATAGAACGGTCTACTGAACTATGTTTTGACGTGAAAAGTATGGGCACATACCAGACAAGCTCAACATGGAAAGGCGCAAGCATAGATGGAAGTGATGCAGCGAATGCATGCTATCTACAATGCAATATCTACAAATATGCAATGCAATGGATATGCAATATTTATAGTGGAAACGGATGACATGCTTGTTTATTTTCTACGATGCATGACAATGCTTGTTTATTTTCTACGATGCATGACAATGCAATATTTACTATGTGTGCATGACAATGCTCTATTTACAATGAATGCATTACATATGTATGTTTTTTGTTTTGTTGTTTTTTTTGTTGTTTTTTTGAAAATGCAAATGATGCATGATTTTGTTGTTGTTTTTTTGTAAATGCAAATGATGCATGAAATGTATGTTGCACGGAATGCGCGACGACGTAAGTCGCTTTGAAATGCAAGACAATTCATGGCTTTTCTAATGCGCGGCAATACGCGGCTTGAGATGCATGAAAATGCACAATGAATGACATGCGTGTTTATAATGTAATGTGGGCATGCAAACACCAACCGAGCGTGTTTAGGGTCGCGCAGACGGACGTGTTTACGTCCCGCCGGACCGTGCGTGTTTAAGGTCTCGCCAGACCGTGGCATGGAATGGTGTGATACACAAAATAACGCAATTGAATGCAAGCCAAATGCAAAAAGGTGCGCAAAACGGCGCGATGCAATTTACCAAACAGTGCGATGAATGCATGCAACACATGCTGGGCAACTTTTGAATCTTGTAAAGGAAAAGGATCAAAAGGTACACCTCGCATGCATTCGAGTGCCATGCACAGGAGGCACAGTCCGGGGCAAAACGGAGGCGGTTGAGTGTCGGAGATGCCTTTCTTGTACTTTCTTGAGCTATGAGACCCAAAACTACAGATCTGACCCAAACAAGGCTGTAGGAGCTCACCGGCCGGAAGGGGAGGCCACCGGCTGTCATCGGCCATCAATACATTCCACCGCAAATATTGGCCGACCGGCACAAAATGTAGCCGACCGGCCAAAAGTTGCTGAGTTGGGACAGTTTGGTCTTTCACCCGGGTCTTTTAAATAGGGTTTCAAACCTATTTTCTTATTTCTCTAGCCGAAAATAGTTCCCCTTTCTCTAAGCACTTTTCCTCCTTTTCTTCGATTTTCTTGCATTTTATGGCCGTTTCATCGTCGATTCGCGTATATCTTCGCGTTTCGAACATTTTCGTCCGATATTCTCCATTTCGGTGCGTCTTCATATTTCCGCTTCTTGGGGTTTGTTCCCTCGAGTTTCTCTCGATCTTCCATTTTCCTCATTCTGGCTTTTCGTCATTTTTCGCCCTCCGGGGGTTGATTTTTCGGTTGACTTTCCATAATTTTCGGCGTTTTTCCCTTTTCTGGCTATTTTCTCACCACTTTTGACATGGACGATATTCACACGGGGCGGGACTCCCCGATCACGAGATGGATCCGGGGCTGAGCTCCTCCTTTGAGCGTCGCCCATTGACCGGCGACTACCGCCGCGATTCATGTACTCCCAGATGGACTCGTAGTTTCGAGCTTCGACCGGAGCGTGCCACAGGACTGCTTCTGCGCGAGCCGGCATCTCACGTATTTCTCTGGTGCTTCGAGGTAACATCTCCCCCTCTTTTGTCGCTTTTCGCAATGTAGAACATTCAACTGTCATAGTTAATCATTTCTTTAAATGCTTAGCCCAAATAACTGATGCACTGTATACGTAGTTGACTGTAACCAGACTTGCAACTAATAATCTATTTGAGACTGAAACGTGCACACAACTGCACTTGCCCTAACATCACACACAACTGCAATCAGTCACCGTAGTTCACTACGAAACGATAACCCGACTCTGTTTTGAATCTGAAACATGCGCATGCTATATTTGCACTGAAACCACTCAAACACGCTGACGCATCACACGTTGTAGTTCACTGTAAGCACACTGGACCAATATCTGTTGGAATTGAAAACATGCACATATGCCACTTTGCACTGAACACTCAGACATGCTGACGCATCACACGTTGTAGTTCACTGTAAGCACACGCCGGACCCGGTATCTATTTGGACTTGAAAACCTGTACACATGCCATATTTGCACCGAACCACTCAGACACGCTGAACATCACTGTTGTAGTTCACTGTAAGCACACGGCACCTGGTATCTGTTTGGACTTGAAAATGCACACATGCCACATTTTCCTCAATTCTGCATGTCTTACAAAACTGGTATATTTAGCATTGCTTTGCCATGGTTTGTTCTGAACAGGGAGATTTCCATACCGTCCGAGGGTATGGGACGTTGCGTCGAGACTGGTATACGGAGCTGCCAGACGCGTTCGTCACATTGTGGACGAGGCCGGCTTCGGCGCATTCTGCAGGGGACTCTCCGTCTTACCGCATGCAGACTCTCCTTGCTGCTCTAGTGAAGAGATGGTGGGACACCACTGACTCGTTCACCTTTTTGCCGCGGGGAGATGACGATGACTCCCGTCGACTTCTCGATGCTCACAGGCATCGGGTAGGGGGTGATCCGATCCCTTTCGATACGACATGGACGAGTGGACAGCTGCTCAATCTATCTGCTTGGCGAGCGCCGCCTCTCGCTGTCCAGGCTTCGTCTGATATTCTGGTTTGAGGTGCAGTTCAGGGTCTAGCCCGCGTTGGTGGAGGAGGCTTCGATGACCAAGAGGCTGTGGGTAGTATGCGCACGGCTTTTTTGATGTTCTGCTGGGACCACTATTTTCGCCGACCGGGCGAATACCGTGCCTTGTGTTGCTTAGCGCTTTAGTGGACGTCACCGAATCTTTGACTACGACTGGGTGGCACTGCTCTGGCCACACTCTATGGATATATGAGCTCGGCTTCCCGTGGCAGCGGACAGTTGCTCGGGGGCTACCGGCATGCTTGGGAGGTACGTTTCCTTTTTCTGCTTTACATTTCTGTTTTTCCATTTTCTATACTCTGTACCGTATTCTGTACACTGCACACACTGTAGTCTTCTTTACACTGGTTGTATACTGTACACACGGCACACGCACACTCTGCTTTACACTGACTGTACACTGTTCACACCGTACACTGCATAACCCACTGTTCTATTATTTCTACTTTTATTCTGCTTTGTCTGATAAGCATACCGTCATTTCCTTTGCAGTTGTGGGTCTACGCCTACTTCCCTAGGCTGGCCCCGGTTCCTGATGTAGAGACCTCTCTCGTCATCCCGTTCTCGTGACGCTTCGACGTGAGGTGTGTGCGGAGGCCACGGGAGACATTCATCTTTTTCCGTCGCTACTTTGACACTATCACCGCCGCGGAGGTATGTTTTACTTACAGTTCATTTAAGCTTCGCTTTACACTGTATGTTTTCAACAATGGCAGATAATGATCCGTATTTCATTTTCAGATCACCTGGCAGCCTTGGACCCCACTGCCGACTGAGGTTTGGGAGCGATTCGCAGGCGCGGTAGAGACTGCCCGGTTCAGGATCCTCTTGGAGGGACCAGTCTGTCGGGCCTGGTACCTAGGCGAGCGCTTCTTGCGCCAGACCCTGGGTCTACCAGAGCAGATAGTCCCAGCTCCTCCTCCTGCGGACATGAGAGAGACCGAAAGGTACACTCTCGAGCAGAAGATTGAGTAACAGTCGGTTGGGATGCGATGCCCCTCCTCCGGCTGATCACGAGTTGGTCGGTATCCCGACTTGCCTCCGGTATGTATTTTTTCCACATTGCATCTTGCATAGTCATTTCATTTCTTTGATATTCCGCAGAATACTAATGCTCTAATACTTTGCAGGCTTCTCCGAGTACACCGGCAGCCATTGGAGTTGAATGCCTCCATGATGGGGATGTTGCAGCGGACTTTCGACCTTTTGGCCCTCTACAGTATTTCGGTATGTTCTTCTAACCACAGTCTCAAACCATACATAAACTACTTCGCATAATCCGATGCACAACACAACACTTGACACACTAATCTCACAACATTCATAGACTGTACTCTACACTGCAGTCTGCACTGATAAACCGTTCACAATATTCACGCACTGTACTCATACACTGCATTCTGCACTGATAAACTACTCACGGCATTCACATTCTGTACCCATATACTGCATTCTGCACTGATAAACTGTTCACCGCATTCATATACTGTACTCGTACACTGCATTCTACACTGATAAACTGTTCACTGCATACTGATACATTTGCCTTTTGTACTTTTCAGCCTCCCTTCCAGATTCCCACTGTAGGAGGTGCTCCAGCTGGACCTTCCGTTCTTGCTCGGGGAAGAGATGAGGAGGGCAGAGTATTTCCCCGCACTAGGGCGGGGCGCACTCATGCTGGGAGCAGCTCCCGGGTGCCAGTTCCAGACGACGATGAGTCGGAGGTGGAGGTGGAATCAGAGGCGGAGGCGGAGTCGTCAGAGGAGGGGACCAGAGACGGCTCGGACTCGGGCTCAGATGGTGATGTTCCTGATGATGCTCCTGGACCTTCGTCCAGGAAGAGGACTAGGACGAGCTCTCAAGCCTGAGACCTTTTGGCATTGATACAGACTTTTGCTGTTTTCTTCTTCTTCTCTGTACTTTTTCCCTTTTGGTAGCTAGGAGTACTTCGTGCTGCCGCAGGCAGATTTTTGTTTCCAAAACTATGTACTTGAAAAGATGATGAAATGAAACAAACTTTTTATTGAAAAAGTGTTACATTTACATACCTCATGTATTGCATCGCATCACATCACGCTACATCTCAATGTAAGTGAAATTGATCCGTTGTCTGAAAATTGAGCACTTGCACTGTAATAATAGATAACCAACCAGCCAATAGCAAAATAATCAAGCAAACCACAGTTTAACCTGAACACACAGCTCATACTCTGTTGGGGATTAGTCTGCATACAGCCATATCACAGCACTCGATTCGTCCTGCACACGCATACCTTGAAAAAACAGCCCAATCTAGCAAGACGGACTACGAAGGTTGAAACGGTTGAAGTTGAAACACACTCGGATGTCCAAATTTTCCCTTTTCTTCTTTTGGTTCGCCTAAATGTAGAGAATGGCACGGCACTCTGAGCATAAACGATTTTCGAAATTGAATAAGGGTTTTTTTTTTCTTTTTTTTTTAACCGGGGTATCAAGCCTACAACTGAACACAGTGGGAAAGACTCAACAAAAGGTACACGACCTGGACACAACGAGTCACGCTCGGAAAAGACTCAAAACGAAAGTTGAGGTAAACAAGAAAAAAGACACGACACACGAACGTGTTTACAAAAACGAGACCTCAGATCTCGAGGAGCCAGTTCCTCCGAGTATGGTTCCCACCATTTCTGATTTGCGATTCTCACATCACTCGGCCCTCAAGCTCGGTTTTTCTCTTAAAAAAACCTATTCCTCACTTTTCTCTCGTCTTACACCTCTCTATTCTTTATTCTCTCATTTTTCATCCCTCCCCAGAGTGGTTGATCGACGAATAGGAAGTCGTGGGTTCACCCACAGTGCTGTCAGCTCGCGGCTATTTCTTCCGGTGACGTCCAGTTGAGATTCCGGATGGGGAAAGCTTCTTCCAGCGAACGGATGCCTTTCTGGCAAGCATGTTGACGGCGGGGGAAAGACAGAATACCTGACTCCACTGTGCCCCTAGTTCATCACTTTGACCATTTTTTTGTTTTCTTCTTAAAACAGTTTTGACCGAAATGAGAGTCGGATCAACATACTTGTTCAATTTTTGATTTGAAAATCTGCAAGTCAGGCTGCGAGCACTGAAAATTTCCTTTTTGGGTCCAAGAAATGGTCCGGTTTTGGAAAATGAAATGGTTTTTTGAGAAAATAGTCAACCTCAGTAAACATTTTCAAAAATTATTTTTGCAAACAATCAATGCTCGACAGCACGGAACCTACCCTCGAGATGCGCAACCTCGGATCGGAGGCAATGGAAAATTGCCCCTTGCTTAAAGGGGGGTACATGGCAACGGAAAGTTGCCCCTGGTTTGGACAGCACTCAGGGCAACTTAGACAACGCATGGCAACGGATGGCAACGGAAAGTTGCCCCTTGTTTGGATGATGCCGCAGCATGCTGAAAACAGTCTTTATCAATGACGACTGAACTCCGAAGACATGGTCTGAACCAATATATGGACACAGTCACTGTAAGAGCAATGGTGGCTGGACTTCAGGATGAAGTTGCCTACGTATCCCGGACGCGGGAATCAAGCCTACGTAGTTCACGTTTGTCATAACCGAACTGTCGGATGCAGATGAGGCAAGAATGATCAAAAACCATTACATGGACTGAGGCGCTATGAAAGCGTTGGGGGCTGGACTTCAAGATGAAGTTGCCTACGTATCCCAGATGGGAATCAAGCCTTACGTAGTTCGGTTAAGGTACACTCAGGTATTAACCTTCACTTTTAGGCTCTAACTTTTGCCAAGGCGCCCGATGCGGGTTTTCGTCCTTGCGAGCTTCTTTTCTTTTTCTCTTCATTTTTTTCATTTCTTTTCTTCTTTTTTTTTTCTTTTTATTTTTCTTCAATTTTCAATTTTCGTATTTTTCTTTCTTCTTTCTTTCTTTTGCATTTTTTGTCTTCTTTTTATTTTCTTGCTCTAACTTTTGCCTGGGTCGCCCTTTCACGGTTTTCAGCCCAGCGAGCCTCTCAAAGGGTAAAAGTGTAACAAGTCCATGCCAAATGGTTTTGAAATTGAAGCCCTCTGTATCCAGGAGAGTGACTACTGTGTTGATTTGCAGAAGAATCCATCACGGTTGCTTCAAGCTTTTCCCATGTGAGATCTGACCTTCTTAATTTGATTTTGGTGCCTCTTGCTCGAGGGCAGCTTCAAATCGAGCCACACAGCCTTACATGGCGGTTGTGGTTGACTGTTGAACGCTTTGAACAGATTCCAGGTTCGAAACAGATAGATTGAATCTTGAGGCTGAGAGCGATCCTAGGCTGCACAATCTCAAGAATGATTCCACACAGGTCTTCACAGGACCTCGCAAAACATTTTGTTTTTGAAAGTTTTTACAAAAGCGACACATTGCTCATGTTGAAGATAGTGTGGAACCAATTTGGATCAAGCCAGGGTCCTTCTCAGTACTCACGCTGACAGGCATGATTTCGTTCATTAAAGGCTCAGCACGCCTCTCTTTCTCTCAAAATGATCAAAATTTTGCAAAACCCGAGGAATTCCTTCCTCTTCGTTTTTATCACTGCAGTGTTCAAAAAGGGTTTTTGAAAAGCTTAGGTCATTACAATGATTTTAGGGCACAAGAGAGTAGGTAGAATGTACTTCGTTCCATTCGCCTGCTCTGGCACAACTAGCTCAAACTAAAAGCAAGCACGAAAGCAAGATAGCCACAGCGGTTTCATTCAGATTTGTTGGTATAACCGGCTCCTCGGCAGAAACAGACTCAAAAACGAAAACGGGTATTACAAGACAAAACGGTGTTCGAGGGAACAACCCCGGAATCACCTGGTATTCATACAAAGGGGACTGACTCGCTACATCAAGAAGACCCTTAAGCAAAAAAGACTGACTCAAGACAAGGAGACAGATTCAAAACAAAAAGCTGACTCGATACCCAAGCCAGAATTTACAAAACTAGTGTTCGCATATGCTCAAAAATGCGTGCCAGACCCACATCAAAAATATACCAAGCGCCGCCCGCAGGTGGTTCACTCTCTGATTACATACTCGCAGTATCAGTATCCTCAAAGTCCAACAGCTGAGTAGTAACGGACTTGGCTGAGGTGGGTGGGAGGATAACCTCGTTGTCAATCAAATCCTGTACCTCATACGGAGGCGGAAGCAATTATCGGTAGCATGACCAGTTTGCTGGTGGTACGCGTAGTACTGAGCAGCATCGTGCGTAGCAGGGAGATTCTTCGGTAGAGGTCGAGGCTCCAAGGGTTTAAGGTGCCCTCTTTCGGTCAGGATCTGAAGCGCCTTGGACAATGGCATATAAAGAGCATGAAAGACCCTACGCCCTCGGGGCAGGTACTTTGAAGTCTGAGTATTCTTGCTAGACGCACTAGCGAAAGGGTCGGCAGGCACTGCCTTAACTTTCTGATCTTTCCCGGGTCAGGGTTGGGAGCAGAAGGAACTGTTCTAGCATGACGGGGCCTGTCCCGGTTTTCTGACTGACTTGAACTACCCTCAGGTGGAGTGGGAAATGCATCCTCCACAGCTTTTGTCACAACTGCAGATATCTGTTGCTTGTTCATCCCCCGGCTTTCAAAGCCTCGACTGCCCACAGCATTTGTTCAATGGGATCGGCATCTGCCTTCATTTTGTCTTTACCTCTGGCCCGGCCTGATCAAGGGTTTGGGTTGACGTTGACATGTCATTGTTATAGTTGGAGGCCATCTCCGGTTGGCTAAGCTCGATCACAATCCGTCCCAGCAATGGGGGCTCCTGGGGTACAAAACCTCCGGCATATGGTGCGGCTGGTGGCGAAGCGGACATTCCATAGGCGAGATCCGCCACGGACCTCTGGAGATCACCTTCATCCCCATCAGTTCAAATGTAGTAGGCTCGCGAGCCTGATATAGCTGGGGGGTCCAAACCGGGTGTGCAACAGGCGACCTGGGTGGATGCGGCATATCAACATTGGTCTCACTTTGCAAAGTGATTCCTTGATCTAATGCGGCTGTCATAATCACAATCTCTTCCGAGTTCTGCGTCATCATAAGTCTTGCCTCAGCAAAGGGGGAACACTGGCTATTCTATATCAACTCTCGGAACTGAAAGGGAAAACAAGCAGCATTTTAGCCCAAATGGAACAAACACAAGTGTAGCCGAACAACTGTACTCTACTACTGATCACTGTCCCCCAAAATCACACTGCCCCAAAATACTGAATCGGATATCCATAGATATACTGATTCTCGCAAACTGATACTGATGCCCTCAGGCTTGATACTCAATCTTGCAAACTGATATGTGTGTTCCCTGTAGAGATACACTCTGAAAGCACATAGCAAGTAGAGAGAGCAAAAACACCCCTATGTTGGGGTAGGGTTTCCCTGTCCTATTTTGTCAGGAGCTAGGGTTTCACTACGCACGCAGCGGTTTCAAACAACCTAACATCGGGTGAGCAACCTGTCCTAGTTTGGAATGGTCGCTATGGATTCCGAGTATGCACTAGGTCGAATGGTCGAAAAGGGTGCCCCGGTAAAACCGGGGTTTGTGTTCCCATACTGGCAGAGCCCGCAACCGGTCAGCCTTATGGCATGCTTTGTCAAAGTCAAGCATCCGGCAAACCGCTCAGGAATAGCAGATGGCCAACACGGTGTCCTAGGCGGACCAATGCACATGCAATGCAAAGAGACACATAAATGGAATCAAAACAGGATATCACGAGTTCGAGTCAAGCTCTCTAAATCCCCAGCAGAGTCGCCAGAAACTGTAGATGTCCCCGAACGCCCCGGGAGGATGACTCCCATTCTGTTCATTTTGGGCTCACTACTACAGTTCAGACTCAAATTGTCATGGTTCTTAATCTGAACCAAAGAGTCCAAATCCGGCAAATCGTTTTGGAAAACTGATTTTTTGAAAGAAGTGCCAAACATGGACTGCTTTGCCAGATACAGAGTCGCCACCTAAATATTTTTTATGGGGGAATTTAGAAAACCCTGACTCGGTGCCAAAGGCCACGTGTCCGTCATCACCAAAGTTGCCTCGGCTAGGGAACTTGGGTACGATTGGGGAAGGTCAGCTATGAGTACCCCCTCTCGCCCGATCCGAAGATCGGCCTCTACTAAACGTGATATCCAATTTTGAAAACGTTATGTGTTCTTATTCCGGTTAATTAGCTAGAATTACTATGTGATGCGCACAGTAAAACAAGTATAGACTAAATCGCCTAACTTGGAAACAAGCATTGCATATCCGTTTGTTTTGGAAAATGCTTTGGGTTTTGCTACTCACAAGTAGGCTAAAATACGGATTTCAATGAGTGTTTCCAACTCACACAATCCAACATTCACCCACAGGCATTCTGGCAGTTTCAACATAAGCCTCTAGCCACATGGTAAGCATGCTATCATGGCAACACTCACACACCATGCAAGGATGCTAAAGCATAAATACTTACAAAGTACTCCGTGCCTAGAACAAGGACATGTCAGCAATCAATGCATGATCCAAGTCCATGTTAAGTGCCTAATGCATCGCATACAAAATGTCACTAGAAAGGCTCGGCTAATCTAAGGATGACATGTGAGATGCACAGGAAGCATATATTCAAAGTTAAATTTGAAATATAATGCAATTAGCATGATGCGCCGAGCCCAGTGCATGCAGTACAGATGAATGATGCACGCATGCATAACATGAGGTATGCTAAAGTAAACATGTCCTAATACTAACCATCAAAGCAGGTAAGTAAAAGGGAGAAAGAAGTGGGGGTTGGAAGACATGCACACACTCACCCACACTTATTACAAATTCGCCCTCGCTCGGAGGGACCAAAAGAATATACAAACCAAATAATGAATTAACTATCCTAGCTAATTAACTATTACAGGCCAACTAAATTAATTAATCTAATTTAAGCAATAAATAGTCCCGGGATGAAGGCTCAATGCAGTGCACGCTCGGCTTTGCCCGGAAATCCAACGACATGCCCAAGATGCCTCTGTTTTCCCTGCTTTACTTCTCTGAGGACTGTCAAAGTCTCAGGGTTTGCTCTATGGATGCCAGGGAACACCACCGGCTGGGGGAGAACACCACCGGCATGTGGAATGGTCACCGGCCATGACTCTGATCCACCGGCCAATAATGATGGCCGGTCGGCACTAAATGTGGCCGGCCGGACAAAACTTCCTGCAGAAACTGATTTGACAGCAGCAGAGGACAATACTTGGCATGGCAATGCATTTCAAGCAATGTATGCACCAATCACACCCCATATCATGTTTATGACTCAAAGGGACATGAGCCTTGATTCTCGGACCATCAATCACGCATTTCCATGCATGATGGCCCAAAGAATCAAGCATGCAACTTCAATCTCAAATGTAATGCAATGCAAATAAACAAGCCAAGGGGCTCAACCTCTATCATGCTCAACTCAAGAGGTGTAGCATGCATGTCAATGCAATGCAATCCTAAGCATGTTGACTAGTATGCAACATGGGTAATGCAAGCAAGCATACAAGACATGCAAGGCATGAGATAATGCAACCAACAAGTATGCAAGGCACAATGTGGGTGTTTAAGCATGCAAACAAGCATGTGACTTCATTCAATCATGCAATTTCAAACATGCAACAACTCACCAATATGGTACAACATACAAGGAGCATATGCAACAAACAAAGAGATGGACTTAAACATGATTTAGGCAGCCCTAACTAGGCCTAAAACAGTGGCCAAGATGCTAAGGAATGAGGGCCAATTGACACACAAACATGCATGCAAACATGGACCAACATTCAAGCATAAAGAGCAACTCCCAAGCACACTCAAGAGGATGCAAATATGGAAAAATGGCATGCAACATAAGCTTTGAAATTATGTTAGAAATGGTTCCATACCAATTAAACAAAGTCAAGCCAAGCATGCAACATGGTCCAAAACTTAAGGCTAACAAGCCAAAATGCAAAGGAGCTATACAATGGAAGCCTTGGTCGACCAAAACAGCCAAGAAGAGACCTTAAACATGGTAAAACAAACACAAAAGCTTCACCAAGCTAGGCCTCAAACATGCTTGAACAAGGGTTAAAACCTAGATGCATGTTAAGGCAACAAAATGGCATTACAAGGCATGTATGCTAAGCAAGTATGGTGTACCAAAACCAACTCAAAACAGAGCTATATCATGACATAATAAGCACAAAAATCAGCTAAGGCATGACGAACACACACTTAAGCATAGTGCTCCCTCAAGAGGCAAAAATGGTCCTTTTCAAGGACAACAAGGAGAGGGGGTGGCCCTCTCCTTCCTATGACCTCAAGGCACCATCCTCACCTCTGAAATCCCTCAAGATTTCAGTGGTGGGGCGGCCCAAACACCAAGGTCTCGGAGCTCACACAAAATGGCACAAAACAAGGGCCAAACAAGGCTTAAGAGGGGTCAAACAACCCCAAAGCTTAAAACACTCTTAACAAACTATTTAGAGGCCTCAAAAATAGAACTTTTATGTGTTATATACAAAGCCAAAAAACAGTTGCAAGGCAAGCAAAAATACAATACAAGATAGGGGTAAAAAGGAGCAAAGTTGTTACCCTTGAAGACTCTCTTCACAAATGAAGCTCCAGCAGCTTCTTTAGGTTGAAACCAGCTCCAAAAATCCAAAACCAACCCTCAAGGACCTCAGCTCCAAGAAAAGGTGTGATGGTGGGTGTTTGTGTGCAAATCTAAGCTTAAACACACACAAGAGAGCGATATGGAGGTAGGATATGAAGAAACCCTAACCCTAGAACTCAAACCCTAAAAATATTGTCTAAAATGTCTAACCTCTCAAACAAGAGAGAAGACCTCTCTTTATAGAGCTGTTTGTCTTGTAAAGCTTACAAGACAAGCTTCTAAAGAGAGAGATCCATCTATACATGTGTATGGAGGGGAGCCAAATGCATGCCAGTTGTGAGAAAATATCTGCAAAAGCAGATGCACAGTAGTCGGCCGGCCAAAGATGCAGTTGACCAAAAAAAGATAGCCGGCCGGCCATCTATAGTGCCGGCTGGCCAAACATTTGGCCGGTGGCCACAAAACACAGCCGGTGGCCTCAAGCCATGGCCGGTGATGGGTGGGGATGGTCTACAAGCCCTACCCTGCCTCTCAAAGGCAAAACACAAGTGTTTGGTGTCAAACCAAGCACAAAACAGTCGAGTCGAGAGATCCTGAGGCAAGGCGCGTAGCCAAGGCTTCCGGGAACTCAAGACGAACACAAACAAGGGTGATCACTGAGTGTTCAATCAGTGACGTCCAAGTCTTGAGGACGGTCAAAAATGGGGTGTCTACACTTGTGTGCTATGTGCTTTTAGTGTGCGTCTCTACAGGAATGCATGTATCAGTTTGCAAGTCTAGGTATCAGGCCTGAGGGCATCAGTATTTTGAGGGAATTAGTTTTACCTGAGGATATCGGTTTACAGGCAGAATTCAGTAAAGAGTCAAATCTGTTTTGGCGAAATTGGGATGAGATGCTCTTTGTTTCCTCTTTTGCTAGGTAGTCCTGGAACCATAACTTCAGAAGGCTCCAATATCCCCCGATGTTCATCGGATTTGTGCTGATAGACTTTGTCAGGTCAGAGATTCAGTTCAAGGGAAATCAGTATTCCTTCGCCAGAGGCAGGGTAAAAGGGCTAGTCATGCACATATCACCAGTTCAGCAGTTACCAGATTAGTGGCCCTTATCCACCCCACCAGTGAACAGTCAGGTTGAGGTCTCAGTTTCTACTGCAGGGATAGATATACCGGTTGTTCAGATAAACCAGCACTCTATGGCAGGAATGGAGGAAATGATGCGTCAACTCCAAGAAAGTATGAAAATCATGCAACAGGACGTTGTCCGCCAAGCAGAGTTTGCCAAACAACAGGCCGTGGTCATGGCCCAACAGGCAGAGTTAATCACCAGGCTATAGCAACAAGCCGGGGCATCTGCTTCGCACCAAGCTCCTCCCCTACCAAGAGTCCCAGTACCCGGGGAGACGGTGAATATTCAGAATGTCCAGGAGGATACAGACATCCCAACGGGGCCGGCTCCGCCCCCGATTCTACCTCAACTATCCAAGGCACCCACTCCTATCAATCAACCGGATTCTCCCTTCGAGTTCGAGGTGGACCCCATGGCATTAAAAGTGAGCAAGCTTGAAAAGCTGCTCAAGAAATCTCAAGGTGTGAAGTCCATTCCAGACATTGAGGACGGGTATACCGACGCAGCTGTGACGCTGCTGGGACAGATTTAAGATGCCACACATCGACCGATTTGATGGATCTGGGGATCCCATGGTGCATCTCCGGTTGTTTTCGGACATACTAAGGCCGATGGGCCTCGCCAGATTACAGAAGCTTTCTTTATTCGGCCGAACCCTGTCGGGTGTAGCGGCCATCTAGTATGCCAAATTGGAGGACGATGTTAAGAGGAATTGGGATGAGATGGCTGAGGCTTTTGTCGCACAATACTCGTACAATACACAAATCGAGATTACAACCCGTGATCTTGAGACGACTAGGCAAGAGCCTAAGGAGAGCTTTTCTGACTTTGTGACCTGGTGGAGGGCCAAGGCCTCAATGATGACCATTAGGCCGACTGACAAAGATCAAATACGGATGGTTGTGCGCAACCTCCAACCCAAGCTCATGCAGAAAATGATCGTTCTCCCATTCCCCACCTTTCCAGACTTACATGAGATGGGAGTACAGATTGAGGACGCTATAAAGCAGGGCCTTATTGAGCAGGAGAAGGAGCAGCCTAGGAGGGCGTTTTCTCGTAGTTCGAATGCGACCCCTAGTGGTGACGCAGCTGCTAGAACTTCAGATGTGGGCATGGTCACCACCACCACACCAAAAACAGCCACCCCTTTGTTGGTACATCCAATCCAAACGCTTGAACTTCGGATTATCTACCCCGAGGCAAGAGGGTTTTCACTCCACTCTATATGCCTTTGTCTAAAGCTCTAGGGGTCCTACTGAGGAAAGGACATCTGAAACCGTTAGAACAACGGCCTCTACCCGATCCTCTCTCTGCAAAGCATGACCTGGCTAAGTACTGTGCTTTCCATCAACAAACCAGTCATGACACTGACAGTTGCGTTCGTCTTCGTCATGAAATACAAAATGATTGACAATGAGGTCATCGTCGCACCAAGCTCTGCAAAGTCTATTGGCACTTGATCAGTGAACTTGTGGGGGATAATGTGACTATGTGATCGGGGGATGAACCACCTGCGGGTGGCGTTCAGTTTATTTCAGATGTGGTGTATTGCACGCACTGTTTTGAGCATTCTTGAATGCTGGGTTTTGTACGTTCTGGCTTGGGTATTGAGTCAGTTCTGTTGTTTTGTTTTGAGTCTGTCTCTTTGTTTTGAGTCAGTCTTCTCATACTGAGTCAGTTGGGTCTATCTTGTTGTATCGAGTCAGTCCTGTTTTGTTAGAGTCGGGTGATTCTGGGGGTGTTACCTCGGATGTCACTATTTTGTTTTGTGTTTGTCTCTTTGCTTTCTTTTTAAGTCTGTTTCTGCCTTGGAGCCAGTTGTGCCAACAGTTTTGAATGGAACAGCAGTGATTTTTCACACTCTTGTGTTTGCTTCTGCCGTGTGCCAGTTGTGCCAGAAGTTCTGAATAAGGTGGCGGTATTTGACTAAAAACTTTGTCTTTTCTGTGCCTTGAAATCATCGCATTGACCTAAGTTTTCATAACCTTTTGAACACTGTGGTGAAAACAAAGAGGAAGGAATTCCTCGGGATTTGCAAAATTTGACCAATTGAAAGAAAGAGAGGCATGCTAAGCCCTTAATGATCGAGATCATGCTTGTTAATGTGAGTACTGAGAAGGATCCTGACTTGATCCAGATTGGTTCTACATTGTCTTCAGCGCGAGCGATTAGTCGCTTTCTTAAAAGATTTCAAAAAAATGTTTTACGTTGTCTTGCGAAGACTTGTGTGGAATCACTCTTGAGATTGTGCAGCCTAGGATCGCTCTCAGCCTCAAGACTCGACCCCTCATTGTCAAACCCTGGACTTAAATTCAAAATGTTCAATGGTCAACTACAACGTGAGGCCTGTGTGGCCAAATTCAAAGCAGCCCTCGAACAAGAGGCAAGAAAGTCATATCAAGAAGATCAGATGTCATCAAAAGAAGCTTGCAAAGCTAGATCAGAAGCACCCCTAGAACTAGGAGCAAAGAATTTCAAATGTTCTCGAAGAGCCGAAGATGGATCATTCCACAAATCAAAGAAGGTCGGCAAGAATGCCAAATCCCAGAAGGAAGGAAAGAAGACAGTTTCTGCTGAAGAACAACTGAGTTCCTATCCACAACACGAGGGGCAAAATCAGCCCCCCGTTGGATGGACTCCTACATCGTCAGCGAACAACAGCCATTCTCCTTGATTCAGATGACTTCAGGATCCTAAAACCATTTGACATGGACAAAGCTACACTTTTACCCTTGAGAGGCTCGCTGGGCCAAAAACCCGGAAGGGTGACCCAGGCAAAAGCTAGAGCAAGAAAAAGAAGAAAAAGAAAAAAAAAAAAAAAAGAAAGAAAAATGCAAAGAAATCAAAAAAGAAAATTCTGAAAAGAAAAGAACAAAAAAGATAAAAAGAATTGAAAAGAAAAGAAAAACATAGCTCGCAAGGTTGAAAACCCAGAAGGGTGGCCTTGGCAAAAGTTAGAGCGCAAAAGGAGAGGTTAATACCCGAGTGTACCTTAACCCCGGAACTACGTAAGGCTTGATTCCCATGTTTGGGATACGTAGGCAAGTTCATTCTGAAGTCCAGCCACAAACACTTCCAACTCGATTATGTCCATATAATGGTTTTGATTGTCTTTGCCTTCTCTGTATCCGAGAGTTTGGTTGTGATTCGTCACTCTGAGGACTGATTACAATGCGCTGCGGTGCTATCCAAACAAGGGGCAACTTTCTGTTGCCATACAGTGTGCTGCGGTGCCCTTCAAACAAGGGGTAACTTTCCATTGCCATGCAGCTCTCCTCGAGTAAGGGGCAATTTTCCTTCGGATCTGAGGTTGTGCATCTCGAGAGTAGGTTCCGTGCTTGTTAAACATTGGCCATTTGCAAAAATAGTTTTTGAGAATTTTTACTGAGGTTGACTAATTTCCTCGAAAATTGTTCCATATTTTCCAAAACTGGACCATTTCTTGGACCCAAAAAAGGAAAATTTTCAGTGCTCATAACCTAACTTGCATGATTTTAAATCAGAAAATCGAACAAGCATGTTAATCTAACTCTCGTGCTGATCAAAATTGTTTTAGTAGAAAGCAAAAACAAAAAATGGTCAAAATGATGAAATAGGGGCACGGTTGAGTCAGGTTTTCTGTCCTTTCCCCTTTATCAACGCACTTGCCAGAAAGGGCACCATACCTGCCGGAAAAGGGCACTACTGAAGCTAACCGCAAAAGGGCAGAAAGCTCTCACATCCTCCAAGCAACGAGGTATCAAGCCAAGTGCGAAGCACGAACTGGAATGGGGCCAGATATTCCACTCCCTCATCTGGACAGATCTAACCACGTCCAAACTCCCTAGCAGAGCATCGTCAACCGATGTCGGTTACAGATTTGCTACACACCCAGTTGTAGAGCAAATCCTCTGTGGGAAAGTTCACTGTTATGAACAGAAGAAGAGAATCTAGCAGAATGCTAGGGGTAAGAGCCCGCGACTTCCTGTTTATCCATCAACCACCCTGGGGAGGGATGAAAAATGAGAGATTAAAGACTAGAGAGATGTGCGCTGAGAGGAAAAGCGAGGAAAGGGTTTTGAGAGAAAAACCGAGCTTGAGGGCCGAGTGATGTGAGAATCACAAATAAGAAAGGGTGGGGAATAATACCCGAAGAAACTGGCTCCTCGTGCACTGAGAGGTCTCTTGCCATTGGAACAAGTTTGTTTGTCTTGTCAGTCTTTTTTTGGTTTGTCTCGATTCTTGTTTTGAGTCGTTTCAGGTGTCTATAGACGTGTTTAGGTTGTCTTACCTTGTCTTTCTCTTTGTTGTTGAGTTGTGGTGTGCTGTGTTCAGTCGTAGGCTCAATACCCAGTCGAGAATTCATTTCTCAAATTCAAAATAAATTGTTTTGTGCTCAGGAGTGCTGTGCCATTCTTCTCCACATTTGTGCAAAACAAGATTCTTTCTTTCATAAACCGCAGGGTTCATCCCAGGTCATGTAAGAACAGTAAAACCAGGACCTATCTGAAGCTATATGGGTTCCGGACTGCAAAGCAAAATAAAAGAGAGAAAACCGAAGCATCTGAGTGTGTTTCACCTTCAGCAAATTCCGTGATTGTACTCCGGATGTACCTCTTCAGGCCTTGTCAGTGCTCCGAAGAATGAGTGTGCCTCTACTCCAAGGTTAAGCCTGCTTCAAGTTAGAATGGCAATTAAAGCAGCAGCAGATGTTATCTCTCGCCAATATAAACCGGGTGTACCCTTTTCAAGCGGAGTGTGTTACAAACCCCTCCGAGAGGTAAACCGAAGGTTACATTGAATTGGTCTCGTTAAGGCATGTATTTCCTTATTCAGTAGTTTACTTCAAACATTCTGTTAATGTTGCACTGAAAATGCATTGTTATGCACCGTTCTTTTTGCATTGTTATGCACGTTTCAATCGCATTGTTATGCACACTCTTTAGTTCTGAAACACCGAGATACGTCCCTATGTTTCTCCTTCCTTCCGAAACACTGGGATACGTCCCTATGTTTCTATCCCTTTTCCAAAACACCGGGATACGTCCCTATGTTTCTATCCCTTTTCCAAAACACTGGGATGCGTCCCTATGTTTCTATCCCTTTTCCGAAACACCGGGATGCGTCCCTATGTTTCTTTCCTTTTTCCGAAACATCGGGATGCGTCCCTATGTTTCTTCCCCTTTTCCGAAACACCGGGATACGTCCCTATGTTTCTTCCCCTTTTCCGAAACACCGGGATACGTCCTTATGTTTCTCTCTCCTTCCGAAACACTGGGTTACGTCTCTATGTTTCTCTCCTTTTCCGAAACACCGGGATACGTCCCTATGTTTCTCCTTCGTTCCTAAACATCGGGATACGTCCTTATGCTTCTCCTCTTTGGTTAAGAGCATTTGGAATACGTTCCAATGCTTATACCTTTTCAAAACACCGGGATATGTCCCTATGTTTCTCTCTCTCCGAAACACCGGGATACGTCCCTATGTTTCTCTCTCTTTCCAAAACACTGGGATACGTCCCTACGTTTCTCCTTCCTTCCGAAACACCGGGATACGTCCCTATGTTTCTCCTTCCATCCGAAACACCGGGATACGTCCCTATGTTTTTCCTTCCTTCCGAAACATCGGGATACGTCCCTATGTTTCTATCCCTTTTTCGAAACACCGGGATACGTCCCTATGTTTCTTCCCCTTTTCCGAAACACCGGGATACGTCCCTATGTTTCTCTCTCCTTCCGAAACACCGGGGTACGTCCTTATGTTTCTCCCTCTTTGGTTAAGAGCATTTGGAATACGTTCCAATTCTTATACCTTTCCGAAACACCGGGATACGTCCCTATGTTTCTCTCCTTTTCCGAAACACCGGGATATATCCCTATGTTTCTCCTTCATTTCGAAACACCGGGATATGTCCCAATGCTTCTCCTTCTTTGGCTAAGAGCATTTGGAATACGTTCCAATGCTTGAACCGCTCTGAAACACCGGGATACGTCCCTATGTTTCTCCTTCTTTCCGAAACACCGGGATACGTCCCTATGTTTCTCCCTCTTTGGTTAAGAGCATTTGGAATACGTTCCAATGCTTATACCTTTCCGAAACACCGGGATACGTCCCTATGTTTCTCCCTCTTTGGTTAAGAGCATTTGAAATACGTTCCAATGCTTGAACCACTCTGAAACACCGGGATACGTCCCTATGTTTCTCCCTCTTTGGTTAAGAGCATTTGGAATACGTTCCAATGCTTATACCTTTCCGAAACACCAGGATACGTCCCTATGTTTCTCCCTCTTTGGTTAAGAGCATTTGGAATACGTTCCAATGCTTGAACCACTCTGAAACACTGGGATATGTCCCTATGTTTCTCCCTCTTTGGTTAAGAGCATTTGGAATACGTTCCAATGCTTATACCTTTCCGAAACACCAGGATACGTCCCTATGTTTCTTGCATGATCATAAGTTATGCTCGGCTTTGTGTATTATCTTGCATTTTGCCCCTGCCTTCGGGTGCATATCTTTATATGTAGCTTGTATGCTTTGTCTAAGTCTTCAGCCTTGTCAAAAATGGGTCCTCTCTGGGCTTTGACATTCACTCCCGTCATTTTTATGACTTTCGAGTTCTGTCAAAGAGGGGCAACTGTAGACACCCCATTTTTGACCGTCCTCAAGACTTGGACGTCATCGTTTGAACACTCGATGATCATCCCTGTTTGTGTTCATCTTGAGTTCTCGGAGGTTTCGACTACGCGCCTTGCTTCAAGACCTCTCGACTTGTTTGTTTTGTGTTTGGTTTTTGCATCAAACACTTGTTGTTTTGCTTTTGAGGGTGCAAAATAGCTTGTAGGCCATCCCGACACCTCACCGGCCATGGCTTGAGGCCATCGTTCTTGTTTCCTTGCCACCGGCCACTGGTGATGGCCGGTCGGCACTATTGATGGTCGGTCGGCACATTTTGTGGTCGGTCGGCCAACTTTGTTGGCCGATTAGGCACTTTTTCTGGCCGAGACCTTTTCTTGAGGGGGTTTGAACCTTTTGAACCTCCTGTTTTAGCTTCTTGAGGAAGCTTGAACCTTTTGAACCTTTGGTTTTAGCTTCTTGAGGAAGCTTGAACCTTTTGAACCCTTGGTTTTAGCTTCTTGAGGAAGCTTGAACCTTTTGAATCTTTGTTCTAAGTGTCATGACCTGAACTAGCCCCTATGGGTTAAGGACATAACCGGCCAATAATCCTGGGATTACCTACAGCCTCAGACTAAAACAAACATAACTCGTCAGAGTAAAGGGGCCAAACGGAAGCAAAAATTTAAAACTTTGTCCATAGAGCCGTGCTTATATGCACATCAAACAAAACATACTCGTATATGTTAATAACCCACATCAAAAGTACGGTAGCATAGACTTCATTACAGACAGGATCATCTAAACTGAGCCAACCCATAACAGACTATATACAAATATATACAAAGTCCTTGCCAACAAGACGAAATGTAAATGTATGACAAAATGGCAAGGATGGGTCTCGTGCGTGAGACACAAGGCTGACTCTCCAAAACCTTTGTTGTTCCTGGCAGACTTCACTGGGGCTGGGTTTGAACTTCTCTTGGCTCACCTACAAACACATGAATGAGCGTGAGCGATAGCCCAGTGAATAATATCAAAGACAGAAGTTACGTAACAATGTAGAACAATAGGTTCCAAACGGCCTTGGGCCCAATTCATATTTCTATTCAACAGATATATGTAACTATACAAATTTCAAATCAAGTGACTTGTAATCTCAACATTCAGGCCTTTGGCCCATTCAGATTTCCATTCATGTCAAAACGGCCTTCGGCCCACTCATTTATGTCAAAACGGCCTTCGGCCTGCTCATTCTTGTCAAACGGCCTTTGGCCCACTCATGCATGTCAAAATGGCCTTCGGCCCACTCATTCATGTCAAAACGACCTTCGATCTATTCATATGAGTCAAAACAACCTTTGGTCCATTCATATATGTCAAAACGACCTTCGGTCCATTCATTTCTACCAAAACGACCTTCGGTCCATTCAATTCTATCAAAACGACCTTTGGTCCATTCGATTCTATCAAAACGACCTTCGGTCCATTTATGTTTATCAAAACGACCTTTGGTCCATTCATTTATTCATATCAGACTTTTGTCCATAATCCCAATTAGCGACTCATAAAGCTCATAAGGGAATAAATAATTGGACATTCACAAGCATTCGAATATCGATATTACTCACAGTGATCGGCTTGTGGATTTGCCCTGGAGCTTGACCCTACACATTTCATGAACACAAAAGAGTCACTAACAGCTCAATCCGTTCTTTAATTCATGTATTCCTCTTTAGGCTTTACTTTTATCTGATTAACTCATTTACAATGCTTAACACATGCCTAAGAGTGCTTACAAGTGAAAGAGAATAGAAAACAGAACACAGAATGCAAAAATAGAATTTCAGAAAACAGGGTCCCCGCTCGAGCGTCAACTTCCCCGCTGGAGTGGACCCTTAAGGCCTGCAAAAGTACTGGTTGCATGAAAATTACGCTCGAGCGTGAAATTGGGAGCTCGAGTGGAAGGCCTGTCTACAAAAGCTCCCCGCTCGAGCGTGGAATATCCCGCTCGAGCGGACATCCAACTCTGCAAAAAGTGCTGGGAGCATGAAATTTACGCTCGAGCGGTGGTTTTCCCGCTCGAGCGGACACCAAAATTCTAGAAATTCCAGAATTTGTTCTTGAGCTTCAATTTCAAATTCAAATGCCCCAAATGCATGATTTCGACCCATAATTCATATATATGTGCACTAACATGGTGTCAACACTGAATTACATAATTTTGAAGCTCAATTTCATGATTTATTTGCATGCATAGCCCAAAATACTACAATTCATCTCCAATATGCTCAAATTCATACATTCAAGACTTATACTCCCATGATTTGTACATGCATGTCCTTTATGACTTCATATTCACTTCAAATAATGCAATTAGTGCTCATTCTCATAAAATTAGACAAAGACATGCTTGCATGTGGGATTACACTACCAATCTTTCACAATTGTACAAATTACATGCTAGATTGTGATTCCATGGGAGTTCATTACATGCATGTCCATATGAAGCCTCAATTTCAACAAAATTAATTCAAATCATGCTCTTGATCACAAACAACCCTTGAACACACAAGATTACACATTAAACTCATGAATTCAAGAATCAAATGCTTACCTAGAGGCTTAATCTTCCAAACTATGGCAATTTCTTGAGTTTAATCCCCAAATTCTACACAATTTGAGCCAAACACCCAACTCTCCTCTTTTCCCTCCCTCTAGCCAACTCCTCTCTCCCTTTTTTGAGTTTATCATCAGTCAAAATGAGGCTAAGGAGAGAGAGATTGAGTGTTTAAAGCCTTGACAACACAACCCACTTAGGCTAATATTATAATAATAAAGTAGTTGGGCTCTAATTCATCAATTAAATCGACTTAATCTGGTCCGAATCAATTTTTCAATCAAATTTCACCGTAGGCTCTAAAAATTATGCCTATCACAATGGCGTAATCAATTTCGAGTTCTGTGGCCGATAAGGCCCTCAATTTAATTTCTAAAGCAATTAATCGAACAGATACTCCTACGGTGAACAGATAGAAATTCAAAACCACATATTTTCACGTAATGGTACACAAAATCATAACAAAACACATAATCACATACGTATTAGGGACCAATAACATAAGACAGAACGGGGGTATCACAGTCTTCCCCCCTTTAGGAAG
The DNA here is from genome assembly GCA_030407325.1 of Camellia japonica. Classification (NCBI taxonomy): domain Eukaryota; kingdom Viridiplantae; phylum Streptophyta; class Magnoliopsida; order Ericales; family Theaceae; genus Camellia; species Camellia japonica. The sequence goes on along the minus strand of JAPPVO010000002.1, from coordinate 209,871,534 downwards.
TTTGGTCCTCCAAACTTAAGTTACCTTCGTCGAGAAACAAATGTGGATGGCATAGTCGCATTTCCGCTTCTTTTTCCCACGTGGCATCTGTACCATAGTGTTCCTTCCATTCCACTTTCACCATTGGGATGGATTTGTTCCTCAATTCTTTCACTTGTCGGTCAACAATTCTCACCGGCCATTCAGCATATTCCATATTTTCATCAATAGTAACCCGGTGATAATCAATCACATGAAATGGGTCTCGGAGGTAACCTCTCAACATTGACACATGAAACACATTATGGATTTGCTCGAATCCCGGTGGTAAGGCAACTCTATAAGCAACCGGACCAAGCCTTTCCAAAATCTAAAACGGCCCAATATAGCGGGGCGACAGCTTGCCCTTTTTCCCAAATCTGACTTGGCCTTTCATCGGAGAAACACGGATGAACACATGGTCACCAACCTCATACTCAAGAGGTCTTCTCCGAACATCTGCATAATTCTTCTGTCGGTCCTGAGCTGTTTTGAGCCTTTGACGAATAATTTTGATTTTCTCAGAAGTGTCCTGCACAATTTCTGGCCCAAGCAAAGCTCTATCCCCGACCTCTGTCCAACAGATAGGTGATCTACACCTCCTACCATACAAAGCCTCGTATGGTGCCATACCGATGCTGGTGTGGAAGCTGTTGTTATAAGCAAATTCTGCAAGTGGCAAATAGTCTTCCCAACTCCCCTAAAAATCTAAGGCACACATTCTCAACATATCCTCCAAAGTCTGTATGGTCCGTTCTGATTGCCCATTTGTCTGTGGGTGGAATGCGGTACTGAACCTCAGTTCTGTCCCCATAGCTTCTTGCAAACTCTTCCACAGTCTAGACACGAATTTCGGATCTCTATTCGACACAATGGATACCGGAACTCCGTGTAAACGAACAATCTCATCAACATAAATGGTAGCCAATCTGAAAGCAGTAAATGTAGTCTTGACAGGCAGAAAATGTGCAGATTTAGTCAGTCTATCAACTACAACCCAAATAGAATCCATACCTCGAGAAGTTCGAGGTAGGCCAACAAAAAAATCCGTAGTCACATGTTCCCACTTCCATTCCGGAATAGGGAGAGGTTGAAGTAGACCGCCTGGTTTCTGATGTTCAGCCTTAACCTGCTGACACTGAAGGCACTTGGATACATATTCTACAATCTCTTTCTTCATTTTAGGCCACCAATAGTTTTGTTTCAAGTCTCGATACATTTTATTGTTACCCGGATGCATAGCAAATACGGATCTGTGGGCTTCATCCAAGACCCTCTTCTTTAGTTCCGGGATATCAGGGACACATACTCGGTTCCGAAATTTCAACATTCCATTTCCAATGCTAAATTCTGCTTTTGGACTTGTCTCAAACTCATCAATCACCTTTCTGAGGAACTCATCCTCTTTCTGTTTTTGCTTGATTTCATCAACAATTGCCGGCTCGGCTTTGTATAGCGGCTATCAATCCGCCTTGTTCACATACTACCACTTCAATTTCAGACTTCTCAAAGTCTTGCAAAATCTCCCTTTGTTCAGTAAGCAAACAAGCCATACTCCCTATTGATTTTCTGCTCAAAGCATCAGCCACTGTATTAGCTTTCCCGGGATGATATTGAATCTCTAGATCGTAGCCTTTTATCAGTTCCAGCCATCTTCTCTGACGCATATTCAACTCTTTCTGCGTGAAGAAGTATTTTAGGCTCTTATGATCTGTGTAGACTTCACATTTTGCTCCGTACAGATAATGCCGCCAGATTTTCAAAGCAAAAACAACTGCGGCCAATTCTAGGTCATGTGTTGGATAATTCTTCTCATGTGGTCTCAACTGTCGGGAGGCGTAAGCAATAACCTTTCCGTTCTGCATTAACACACAACCCAAACCTTTATAAGATGCATCACTGAAAATCACGAAATTCTCTGTACCTGAAGGTAATGTCAAAATTGGTGCAGTAGTCAATCTCGTCTTTAATTCATGAAAGGCTGATTCTCTTTCTTCGTTCCACTCAAATGGTTGCCCTTTACGTGTCAATTGGGTAAGAGGCACAGCTAATTTCGAAAAATCCTTCACAAACCTCCTGTAGTACCCAGCTAAGCCCATGAAGCTACGGACCTCTGTCACATTAGTTGGTGTAGGCCAATTCACAATTACTTCTATTTTCTGCAGGTCCATTGCAATTCCTTCTTTGTTGATCACATGCCCTAAGAAAACAACCTCATCCAACCAAAACTCACATTTCTTCAATTTAGCAAATAGTTTTCTTTCCCGAAGTATTTGTAAAACAGTCCTCAAATGATATTCATGTTCAAGTCTATCTTTCGAGTATATCAAAATATCATCGATGAAGACTACAACAAACTCATCAAGGTAGGTTTTAAAAATTCTATTCATCAAATCCATAAATGCTGCTGGAGCATTAGTTACTCCAAATGGCATAACAAGAAATTCAAAATGACCATACCTCGTTCTGAATGCGGTTTTCTCAACATCTTCTGCCTTAACCTTCAGCTGGTGATACCCAGATCTCAAATCAATCTTAGAAAACACCTGTGATCCCTGTAATTGGTCAAATAAGTCATCAATACGGGGTAAGGGATATTTGTTCTTTATCGTTACCTTGTTCAATTCCCGGTAATCAATGCACAGTCGCAAGGTACCATCCTTCTTTTTCACGAATAACACTGGTGCACCCCAAGGCAAAGTGCTAGGTCGGATAAATCCCTTGTCAAGCAGGTCTTTCAATTGTTCTTTCAATTCTTTCATCTCGGCGGTAGCCATTCTATAGGGAGTCTTAGAAATAGGTTGGGTTTCTGGCACAGTCTCAATAGTAAACTCTATCTCCCTGTCTACCAATCCCCCTAGTAATTCATTTGGAAACACATCTGGGAATTCTCTAATAATAGGAATGTCATTCAATTCAATATTCACAGATTGTTCGGTCAACACATAGCATAGATAACCCTGGCACCCTTTCCTGATCAGTTTACATGCTTTCATTGCAGATATCAAATAAGGTGGAGGCACTACCCCATTACCCACAAACACAATCTCTTTTTGTTCTGGCGGTTTAAATACAACCCTTTTTGTCACACAATCTATGGTGGCACAATACTTGGTCAACCAATCCATGCCCAAAATTACATCGAAATGTCTAAAGTTCAAGGGCAACAAATCTACATATAGGGTAGCATCCTCAATGTGCATGTCACAAAACCGATATATATAATCACATAACACAGATTCCCCCGATGGAGCGGACACACATACCAAATATGGCAACAACTCTAGGGGTCTATTCAGTCTAGATGCAAATGTATATGTCACAAATGAGTGCGTTGATCCAGAATCAATTAATACAAAGGCATCCTGATTACATATTGAAATAGTACCTGAGACAACGGCATTGGCATTCCGTGTATCGCCCGGAACAAGCGCAAAAACTCTCCTCTATCTCACGGTATCCCTGGTAATTGCAGATCTCGAAGTATTTCCCGGCTTTGGAACTGATGTAGTTGAACTAGCTGCTAGTTTCCCACCGTTCTGATTACACTCTCGGGCTATGTGCCCTTGCTTCCCACACTTGAAACAGGCTCCTGATGTATGGTAACAGACTCCTCGGTGCCTTTTGCTACAGATATTGCACATGGGAGCTGTGTCTCGGGAAGAATTTGAAGTAGTTGAGGAGCCGGTGTTCTGCTTTTTCAAAAACTTCTTCGAAAAGAAGCCTTGTCTTTTATTACCCTTCCATTCTGTTACTGGCTTGGCTTGTCTAGCTATATTAGCCTCTGATATGATGGCCCTGTCAAGCACCCCAATATAGGTCTCCAACTTTAGAACATTCACCCTCTCTAGGATGTCACTACGGAGTCCACCTTCAAAGTGTCTTGCCTTCTTATAATCGGTGTCAATCACGTGTGGTGCAAACCTGGCCAACTCAGTAAACTTGGCCTCATACTCAGCTACTGTCATGCTATCTTGCTTGAGTTCCATGAACTCGGCCACTTTCCTATCCCGAACGCATTGCGGGAAGTACTTATCATAAAAGATCTCCAGAAATTTTACCCAATCCACATCTTTACGATTTTCCCGCATCAACATCCACCATCTTCTTGCTTCGTCTTCTAGCATAAAAGTGGCTAGAAGCACTTTCTGAGTCTCTGAACAGGGGAACACTTCAAATAACTTCTCAATGCCGAGGACCCATGCTTCGGCTTTCAATGGGTCTAATCCCCCGTGGAACTGTGGTGGTTTCATTTTCTTGAACTCTTTGGTGAGAGCTATGATTCTATCATCATTCTGATTATCTGGCACGGGTGGTGCCGGAGGTGGAGGTGGCGGGTGTGGTCGCTGCCACTGTTGTTGCCACTCCTGTTGCTGTCTCAAAGCTTCTGCCATTTCTTGGATCAGTCTTTCCATTCTGTCTATTCTGGCAGTAGAGGACTCTTCTATCTCATCACCTCTTGTTCTCACCATCTGATTAAACTTGCATTATGTTTTATACAAAAGGCACAAAAGTATGCACATACTAAGAAGCACATACATTCAAATAATTTGCAATGCAAGTAGTTCACAAACTTATAGCACATAATTACTCAAATCAAAACACTTAAGCATATTCTTGATGCTTTCAAAGTTCATATCAAAATAGTTAAGCATATTATCAATGCCCCCAAATTCATATTTATCACATGAATGCATCCTAGATCTTATCTAGACGCTTATTGCTCTTTTTGGACAAGTGTGTGAGTTATTAACTCGTGCTCTGATACCACTCTGTCATGACCCGAACCCGCCCCTATGGGTTAAGGACATAACCGGCTAGTAATCCTGGGATTACCTACGGCCTCAGACCAAAACAAACATAACTCGTCAGAGTAAAGAGGCCAAACGGAAGCAAAAATTTAAAACTTTGTCCATAGAGCCGTGCTTATATGCACATCAAACAAAACATACTCGTATATGTTAATAACCCACATCAAAAGTACGGTAGCATAGACTTCATTACAGACAGGATCATCTAAACTGAGCCAACCCACAACAGACTATATACAAATATATACAAAGTCCTTGTGTAGACGTCCCCGAACGCCCCGGGAGGGTTACGAGTCCCCTGTTCCGTTCGATATTAGGCTCACTGCAGTTCAGGACTCAATTGTCACGGTTCTAAATCTGAACCAAAGAGTCCAAATCCGGCAAATCGTTTTGAGAAAACAGATTTTTGAAAGAAGTGCCAAACATGGACTGCTTTGCCAGATACAGAGTCGCCACCTAAATATTTTATTTTTCAGAAATTTAGGAAACCCTGACTCGTTGCCTAAGGCCACGTGTCCGTCATCACCAAAGTTGCATCGGCTCGGAAACTTGGGTACGATTGGGGAAGGTCACTTCATGAGCACCCCCGCTCGCCCGATCAAAGATCGACCTCTACTAAACATGATATCGAGTTTTGAAAACCTTATGCATTCTTATTCCGGTTATTAGCCTAGATTTACTATGTGATGCGCACAGCATACAAGTATAGACCGGGTCGCCCGAATTGGAACAAAACATTTCATGTTTGTTTTTGAAAGATGGTTTGCTACTCGCAAGTAGGCTAAAAATGCATATTTTGCCACCCTCAGGTGGGCTTAGAAAAGATGGTTTTGCCACTATCTAGTGGGCTTAAAACTCACAGTCAATGCATTGTTCCAATCCAAATAACCCAACCTTCACCCGCAGGCATTCAGGCAGACATATCACATAAGCACATAGCCTCATGGTAAGCATGCTATCATGGCAGTCACTCACACTCATGCAAGGATGCTAAAGCGTAAAACTTACCGAGTACTCCAAGCCAAAACAGAAACTGATTAGAAATCATACATGATCCTAATATACAGAAATGCCTAATGCAACACATGCAAAATGCAACTATAGCAGGCTCGGCTATTCTAAACATGGCATATGAGATGCAACAGCTAACAAGTACTCAACTTGGAATTGAAATACAACGCAGTGAAGTATGATGCGCCGAGCCTGGTACATGCAGAACAGATGAATGAATGCAAACATGCTATCATACTGTATGCTAATTGAAACATGCCCTAATCTAACCATCATAAGCTGATAAATAAAAGGGAGAAAGACGTGGGGTTGGAAGACATACATCACACGTACGCACACTTATTACAACATTGCCCTCACTCGGAGGGTCTGAATAAATAATATACAGTCCCAAATGAATAGTTACAGTCCGAATGAATAGAAAATCCTAATTAATTAACAAATTAAACTAGTAAAGCTATAAACTAGCATGCAAGCTAGGGACTGCCTCGACTCTCTTCCGGACGATGGATGATGCATGTTTGAGCTGCTTTGCGCAGAAATCCACTGCGATGCCCCAATTAGCCTCTCTTTGCAATTGTTCTTGGAAAGCGCGCCAAGCTCCGGAAGGCTGCTGATTCTTGATTTGCTGTAACAGAGAGCAAGAAAGGGGCATGGCAATGTATTTTCACATATGTATGCTTGACTACTCTTCGGGGAGTGTAGTCCTCGATCCTCGTGCCACCAATCACGCATCTCGATGCATGATGGCCGAGGAGTCGAATTGCATGAATCAATATGGAATGAATGCACATGAAAACATAACAAGGCCTAGACTCCATCATGGGTAATCCAGAGTGTCGGCGACTGGGGAATTGAGACACGTTCCGTCACTCGGAGTACGAAACGTACCTCGTTTTCCGTGCTCGGGCTAACTCTTATCCCAAACACAATGCAATATGCATGACATGCATGAATGCAACTAATATACAACCTAGCATACACAATGCTATGAAATGGCATACATGATGCACGAGGTAACATGGCATACACAATGCGCTAACGTACAACCTAGCATACACAATGCTATGAAATGAAAAGGCATACACAATGCATGATGGACTTACACCAACATGAGTGGACCTCAGCCACACTCACATCAGTGGCCATTAGGATGGAAATGCGACACTCGAGATGCGTGCACACATGCACGTAAACCGAGGACCGAACCTAAGGCTCGAATGCCACTCTACCAAAGCATGGTAAGGCATGGAACATGATATGAAAACAAGCAAATTTCAGCACTAAAACATGATGCTAAACAGCCCCGAAACATGGCAATATGGCACCCGATGCATGAGATGAGACCCGAAACTCAAAACTGGGCACATGGAATGTGACACTCGAGATGCGTGCACACATGCACGCATGCACGCAAACCGAGGACCGAACCAAAGGCACGAATGCCACTCTACCAAAGCATGGTAAGGCATGGAACATGATATGCAAACAAGCAAATTTCAGCACTAAAACATGATGCTAAACAGCCCTGAAACATGGCAATATGGCACCCGATGTATCAGTGGCCATTAGGATGGAAATCTGACACTCGAGATGCGTGCACACATGCCCGCAAACCGAGGACCGAACCTAAGGCACGAATGCCACTCTACCAAAGCATGGTAAGGCATGGAACATGATATGCAAACAAGCAAATTTCAGCACTAAAACATGATGCTAAACAGCCCCGAAACATGGCAATATGGCACCCGATGCATGAGATGAGACCCGAAACTCAAAACTGGGCACATGGAATGACTTATAGCTATACAAAGCATGCATTATTTGATCATGAAGCATGATGACAGAGTCAAGGCAGTCCCAAAACATGAAATTTTCCAGTTTAGAGTGTGGCCAAAAAGTGCTAGCAAGATGGCTTAAATTAGCATGCGATTTCGACCAACAAACATGGTTTACATGACAAGTGTATGAAGCACATGGAATCTCACCAAACCAGAAAAAATCAGTGAACTAAACATGCCAAAATATGCCCAAATAACCATGGAAATGCAGCCAAAACATGCACAAATGAGGGGCTCCTTTAGAGGGCATACAAAGGGATTCTTAAGCATATACAAGATAGACATGTGGCAGCCCTAAACCAACTTTGAAAATCAAATATGGTAGTCTAAAAACTCACCAAATTGACCCTGAAATGTGACTAAGAAGCATGCGAGATAGGGTCGCTTTGGAAGGCCGAAATGGCCACTAAACAAGTCAAGGTGAGAGGGGGTCACCCCCCTCTGTTTTGGAAGCTCAAAACAGTGGCCAAGCCACTGAAAATCCACTAGATTTCAGTGGCTAGAAGGCCAACCAAAGTATTCAACAAGGGCTAGGATTTAAGGCTCAAAATGGGAGGCAACCAAGCATACAAGATAGCATATGACCTCAAAAAAAAATGGAACCTTAATAAAACATGAAGATGATGTCAAAACAAGCCTTTTTCTAGTTTTTTCTAGTTTATAGAAAGTCTCAAAGATGAACACAAATAGGGCTAATCTATCATGCAAAAATGGCCCTAAAAGAGAGAATAGAGACAAGGGGCAGCAGCCGGCCCCAAATGGCAAAGAGCCCTTCAATAAAGTTGAAGAGAGGCTCAAAACATGGCACTTTACAGTTTACATTAAGCCACGAAAACAAACACAAGTGAGGCTAAACTATCATGCAAGAAAAGGCCTAAAAGAGGGATAAAGAGGCAAGTGGTAGTTGCTGGCCTCAAACAGAGGAGGGTCCTTCAACAACGTTGAATAGGAGCTCAAAAAAAGCCACTTTACAGTTTATAACCAAGTCTAAAATAGCTCACAAATAAGCCTAAAATACTATGCAAAAATAGGCCTAAAAGAGGGTTTAAACACAAAGAGTGAGATGGAAGCCTCAAACAAGGAAAGGCCCTTAATCAAACATGACAAGGAGCTCAAAATAAGACTATTTCAAGTTTGGGTCGGAACCCAAAAATATAAGCACAAGGAGCTAAGATATAGACCAAAATAGTGCACAAAAGAGGGAAAATGGGACTCACCCTTGTAGCACAAAGCTCTAGCAGCTTTTGGTTGAAGAAATGGTGCTCCTCACCTCTGGAAATGGCCTCCAAGTGGCTGGAATGGGGTGTGTAGGTGTGGTGCTATGTATTGTAGTGTAAATGGTGCAAGGGTTTCAAGGTTTTAAGGCTTGGAAGAGAGGGAGAGGGAGAGGGAGAGATGTATGCAAGAGCTCCAAAGGGTTTTTTGTCACTCCAAAATGTAGCTGGAGCTGCTGGTTTTATAAAGGGAGAGAAGGGAAAAAGGGGGGGAAAACAAATTCAAATTTCCCCCCCAAAAGGCCAAACCCCGGATATAGGACCTGGGGGAAAACAAATGGCACAGTTGGAACACACTTGGGGAGGGGATCATGGCCGGCCAGGTCAAAAGGGCCAAAATGGTCATCCGACCAGCTAATGTGGGAAAATATACGTACACCCATAGCTGAGAAAAGCAGTGCCGAATGTGAATACAAAGTGCTAAAGGCAGAATACAGAGTGCAAAGTGCGCCGTGTGTGCAATGAACAAGTAATGAGGAGCAGAAATGTAAATCAAGAGGACAGAACGTACCTCCCAGGCTCTCCAATAGCCGCCGAGTAAGTCTCCCCGCCCGCGAGAGGCTGCACTCATGTAACAATAGAGGGTAGCCAGGCCAGCGCCACCCCAGTCATACCGACTAACCTGTGATAGGTCCACTAGGGCACTCAGAAGATACAACCCGACAGTGTTCCCCCTATCAGCAAACAGAGTGGTGCCAAAGAGGAACATAAGGAAACCTCGGGTGTACTGCTAAACCTCCTCAGGAGACTCAGGCTCCATCTCCGGCCTCCGAAAACGGGAAGAGAACCAGGTGTACCGAACTCTCCCAGACGCTCTGTCCACAGGAGGGCGGGCCCCCAACAGATGTACCCAAGCGGCCTCCCACTCGCCCATATCCTCGTCATAAGGAATAGGCCAGCCTCCTATGTCTAGACCGGTGAGTACGGCAAAATCTAGCGGAGTCATGGTCATATCCCCGGTGGCAGAAAAATGGAAAGAATTGGTGGTGTCCCACCATCTCTCCACCAAAGCGGCTAACAGTGTCCTACTGGCAGGACAATGTGATAACCCTATGCAGAAGGCCCCGAACCCTGCTGAGTCAACCAAATCCCGGACAGCCTCCGGGAGCTCGCGTACCACTCTCTCGCAGCAGTGGAGCCGTATCCTCGCACGGCGCGAGAGCCAACCTGCATTCAGAATGAATACATGTGTTCAGTACACAATAAAATGCAAGCCGTATGCAAGTAACAAGCTGTGTGCAAATGAAATGAAGTAGCTGTGTGCAAATGAAATAAAGTAGCAGTGTGCAAATGAAATGAAGTAGCTGTGTGCAAATGAAATGAAGTAGCTGTGTGCAAATGAAATAAAGTAGCAGTGTGCAAATGAAATGAAGTAGCATTGTGCAAATGAAATAAAGTAGCAGTGTGCAAATGAAATGAAGTAGCAGTGTGCAAATGAAACGAAGTAGTGGGCTGCGTGTTCAATAAATCTGTGTTTTGGGCTACGTGTTCAAATCCTAATCAGTGGGCTGTGTGTTCACTTCAAACCTGGGCTGCGTGTTCAGTAAATCTGTGTTTTCGGCTGCGTGTTCAAATCCTAATCAGTGGGCTGTGTGTTCACTTCAAACCTGGGCTGTGTGTTCAGTAAATCTGTGTTTTGGGACTGTGTGTTCTACTCCTAATCAGTGGGCTGTGTGTTCACTTCAAACCTGGGCTGCGTGTTCAGTAAATCTGTGTTTTGGGCTGCGTGTTCAAATCCTAATCAGTGGGCTGTGTGTTCACTTCAAATCTGGGCTGCGTGTTCAGTAAATCTGTGTTTTGGACTGCGTGTTCAAATCCTAATCAGTGGGCTGTGTGTTCACTTCAAACCTGGGCTGCGTGTTCAGTAAATCTGTGTTTTGGGACTGTGTGTTCTACTCCTAATCAGTGGGCTGTGTGTTCACTTCAAATCTGGGCTGCGTGTTCAGTAAATCTGTGTTTTGGGCTGCGTGTTCAAATCCTAATCAGTGGGTTGTGTGTTCACTTCAAACCTGGGCTGCGTGTTCAGTAAATCTGTGTTTTGGGCTGCGTGTTCAAATCCTAATCAGTGGGCTGTCTGTTCACTTCAAACCTGGGCTGCGTGTTCAGTAAATCTGTGTTTTGGGCTGCGTGTTCAAATCCTAATCAGTGGGCTGTGTGTTCACTTCAAATCTGGGCTGCGTGTTCAGTAAATCTGTGTTTTGGGACTGTGTGTTCTACTCTTAATCAGTGGGCTGTGTGTTCACTTCAAATCTGGGCTGCGTGTTCAGTAAATCTGTGTTTTGGGCTGCGTGTTCAAATCCTAATCAGTGGGCTGTGTGTTCACTTCAAACCTGGGCTGCGTGTTCAAATCCTAATCAGTGGGCTGTGTGTTCACTTCAAATCTGGGCTGCGTGTTCAGTAAATCTGTGTTTTGGGCTGCGTGTTCAATCCTAATTAGTGGGCTGTGTGTTCGCTTTAATCTGGGCTGCGTGTTCAGAAAATTTGGTATTTGGGCTGCGTGTTCAAATTTCAGGAAAATTAGTGGGCTGTGTGTTCACCCTCGACCTGGGCTGTGTGTTCAGAAAATCGGAGTTTGGGACTGTGTGTTCTACTCTTAATCAGTGTGGGCTGTGTGTTCACCCTCGACCTGGGCTGTGTGTTCAGAAAATCGGAGTTTGGGACTGTGTGTTCTACTCTTAATCAGTGTGGGCTGTGTGTTCACCATCGACTTGGACTGTGTGTTCAGAAAATCGGGGTTTGGGACTGTGTGTTCTACTCTTAATCAGTGTGTGCGGTGTGCTCACCTTCAAATTCGGGCTGTGTGTTCGACAAATCAGTGTATGAGTCGTATGTTCAATTCTTAACTAATATGTACCGTGTGTTCACAATCAATCAGTCAATGAGCCATGTGTTCAGCAATTCAAGTGTTTAAGTCACATGTTCAGAATGCAAACAAAGTACTATGTCATAAGCTAAAACTGTGTGTTCAAGCATGGCAAAGCTACAAAATGCACGAAAAATGCAGAAAATAAAGTAAAATACCTCTCGTGCATCGTGAGAGAGGTGCTGCTCCGGCTCTCGCAGAAGTAAATCCCCGGGTGCCCGGTCATTGAACTCAGTGAAACGACGAAAAACGGCCCGCGGAAGCATATGTACCGGTGGGGCGTATCTCCCGGGAATAAAAGGGCGGACTCTCGGGGGCAGTGTCATGATATCAAAATCATCCCCAGCACCTGGAGGACCTCCACCATGAGGGTAATCACCCGCCATTTCAAGAAACCTGCAAAAGGAGCAAAAATGAGCCAAAATTGGAAAAAGTCAACAAAAGTCAACTCCCGAGAAAATCTTCCAAATATTGAGACAAACTTACCTCAAGTGGTGAAAATGAGAAAAGAAGCCCCGAAATCAAAATTTAATCGATTCAAAGTGCTTAAAACTGAAAGATCTCGCGAAAACAACTTGCGTGGGAGGCTGAAAAGCGCATATAAAGTGCAGATCTGAAAGAAAAAATGGTTTGGGAGGCAAGGGGAGAAGTTTTCGCAGCTGTGGGTGTGGTCCTGGATTGAATGGATGAGGATATATATATAGAAAATGAGGCAAAAGACAAAATTGCCCCTTATTTTGTGCAGGTGGCCGGCCGGCCACCTTTCCTAGCTGGCCGGCCATTTGCTTTTTGGTTCCTGGACGGCAGCCTCCCCTAGGGCAACCACCTGGCCGGTGGTGTTCCCCACATCCCCCCTAGCTCTCTGCAAATTTTGAGGAAGATCGGAGTTCCCGGGACCTGAAAAAGTTTAAGAAAGGTGCACTTTCCGGCGCGAAATTGCTCCGCCGAAACTTCAGCTGCAATTTCTGACATGTGTCTCATCATTACTCATCAAAATCAAGGTGTATCCTTTTTGAACGTGTTGTAGCCTCTTCGGGAGGTGAATCAGAGGCCGCGATCAAGTTGCCTTCACCGAAATGCGCATTTTCTTACTTGTTATTTCGCAACAAACGGGCACCCTGATTCGTGCTCATTTTGCATTGTTTTGCATATAACTTGCATTCTCATGAACATTTTGCATTGTCATGCATGATTTCTTGGTGTACCATACCTCTGTGCTTGAGCGTGCGTTGTCACGCGTGTTCCTTTCTCGCATTGCGATGCATTCACTCGCCTACACTGCGTGTGTCAAACTTTCGGAACCACAGGAATCACATTGAATATATGTTGTTAGCATATTGTTCTTGTTGAATTTCTCTCTTTTGCAGGCACGATATTGTATGTACGGTTCATTTGAGGCTGGTGTAACCAGACGAATCGCGCAGGTATCGTATCTTTTCTGTATGAGACGCGACGAGAATTGAATGATTCTCCGCATTCCTAACTGCATGAAATGTAGTTGTTGCTCTGCATTCTTGCTTAAAACTGTTGCATCTATTTGCGAATACTTGCTTCATTACAGCTTGCTGCACTTACATGATCATTAAGTTACATCTGGCTCCGTGCATATCGCTTTGCATTTTGCCTCCTTTGCCTGCGGGCACGCCTGCGGGCACATATCTCTGTTCATCTTGTATGATTGTCTAAGTCTTCGGCCTTGTCAAAAATGGGTCGTCTCTGGACTTTGACATTCACTCCCGTCACTTGTGACTTCCGAGTTCTGTCAAAGAGGGGCAACTGTAGACACCCCATTTTTGACCAACCTTAAGACTCAGACGTCACCGATTGAGCGCTCGGTGATGTTGCATATTGTGCTCGTTCAGAAGTCTCAGAGTCGCGGCCGTGAGCCCTGCCTCCGGACTTCCGAACCCTCTTCTGTACCTTGTCTCAGTTTGCGAACCAGACTCGGTTTTCTCTGTTTCTTTTCCTGAAGGGAGGGAGAGGTCCCGTAGACCATCTCTCAGTGGCCGTGGGCTACATTTCGTGGCCGTAGGCCATTTTGCCCATTTCAGAGCCCGGTTCTCGGTTTTCGGAGCCGTCAGGCCGTGTGCCTCGATTCGGGACCATCTAACCATCTCCGATTCCTCCAGTTTTTGGCATACATCTTATTTACTCCCTTTTTAGGGACACTGGGGTCTTAGATACCCACTTCGTGGCCGAATGCCACTTTTGGTGCTTAACGGCCTATTTTCGGGATCCCGAACTGCGCGTTTTGGCCCCCGAGCATTCGTTTTGCATCGGTTTTTGTTCATTTTTGGCAGGTACCTCTGTTTTATCACCAGGAAGATCACTGGAGGGTGGGAGGCCAGCAATTGTCTCAGCAACCAGTTATCCTCCTCTGGCGCCCCCCGGCGCCCGTTTTTCTCACTTCTGGGCTAATGTTGAACACCCTAGGGCCATTTTCTTCGAGCCAAAACCACATATTTGTGTTGTACACACATGGGAGGACCCTAAAAATAGCAGGCTGGCCAGTAATTCTTTTGTCCATTTTGAAACCTCTTTGAAAAGTGGCTTGTTGTTTCTCCTGTTTCATAGTTGCCAATTCCCAACCATAGGGTCTTGTTGAGTACACATGGGAGGCCACCAATATGTGGTGGCCGGCCAGAGAATCAGTTTTTCATTTTTGCCCCTTGGTCGGCCGGCCATAGGGGGTAGCCGACCAACCACCTGCAACAAAAATGGCTGGCCGGCCATGCTCCTTGGGGGGTGTGCATGGCAGCTGTATAGCTTTATCCCCCAAAATATCTGATTTCGGGGGATATTTTGTGAGCAAGGGAACTTAATCCCTTAAGGCCTACACTCTTTCACACACTTTGACTCACCATCCTTGCATGCATACATCTCTCTCTCTCTCCCTCAAGAGTTAGAACACTTGCCTCAAGCTTACAAAACACATATACATCTCCATCTCTTTGATTCTTCTCAAGTTTGGTGCCATTTCTTCATCATCATCAAGCACCACGGTCACCACTCCATTTCCAGCAGCAAGGAGAGGTTCTCAGGGGCTTAGAAGCAACATTCCTCAAGCCAAGAGGTAGAAAAGAAAAGGTCTACAAGGGTAAGTCTCCATCTCCCTCTTTTGTAGCATTTTCTTGCTTCTTTTCCTAAGCCTATTTGCTCACTGTTTTAGGCTCCAACCCTAACTGAAAGGGTCACTATTTTGAGCTTATCTTCATGTTTGTTTAAGGGCTCAACCCTATTTGAGCCCTCCATTTGGCACTTGCTTCAATATCATCTTATATGCCTTTTTTTTGCATGAAATTTCTAGCCCATGTGTGAGCTGTTTTCGAGCATAATGTAAACTGTAAGTGGGCCTATTTTGAGCCCCTATTCAACATTGAAGAAGGGCTCAACACTTTTTGAGCCACCCATGATGCACTTGCTTCATAATCTCTCTTATTTACCGTAAATTTGCATGATTTGTTTGGCCTATATGTAAATTGTTTTGGAGTGTGTCATGAACTGTGAGTAATCTTATTTTGTGTCCCTCTACAACATTGTAGAAGGGATCAACCTTGTTTGGGGCCTCCATGTTATACCTACCATTATACCCCGCTTTGCCCTTTTTTTTTTGCATGCCTTTTTAGGCTTATCTAGCTTCTGTTTTCGGCCATCATCAGAACTGGAAATGGTCATATTTTGATCTTTTTGGCATATTTCATTAAGGGTCTTTGCTGGTTTGATGAATGTTTGGGGTACCTCACGTTATAGCCTTATGTATCGTAGTTCTTGCATGACATTTTTAGCATGTTTGCATACTGATTTGGGGGATGTTATCTACTGTAAATGTTCATATTTTTAGTCCCTCATCAGTTTTGTAGAAGGGTATTTTTCCATTTGGGCATCGCATGTATCACTTGCTTCAATACCCCTCTTGCGGGGCCATTTTTGCATTCTTGCTTAATCCTATGTGTGTTTGCTGTTTAACCCTTTTTTATGACTGAAAAATGCTTGTATTGGGGCTGTCTTGCTACTTCATTTTCATTCCATGTCTATATTGTGCATGTTTGGTATAGCTATAGGCCATTTCGGGTGCCTAAATTCATGTTTCGGGGCCATTTCATGCCTCGGGTGTACTTTCGCCTCATTTCGGGGCTGTTTTCCCCCACATTTCAGTGCCAAAATTCATTTTCATGTTTGCATATCATTTCCATGCCATTTCATGCCTTAGGGCCATCGCCTCGGTTTGCGCGCCCGTGTGCACGCATTTCGAGGCGCTTCATTTTCATCCGTCGGCCTCCCGTGTGAGTATGGTTGAGGCTCTCTCATGTTGGTGTAAGCCCATATTGCATCGCATATCTCATTTTAGTCCTGTTGCATTCCGTATGCCATTTTCTCGGTTTGCGTGCCCGTGGGCACGCATTTCGAGACATCTCATTTTAGTCTCATTGTATATCACATTTAAGGCCGTTTCATGCCTTTATGTCATTGCCTCGGTTTGCGCGCCCGTGTGCACGCATTTCGAGGCGCTTCATTTTCATCTATCGGCCTCTTATGTGAGTGTGGCTGAGGTCCACTCGTGGTAGTGTAAGTCCAATTGGCATTGTGTATGCCATTTCACGCCTTAGGATCATTGCCTCGATTTGCGTGCCCGCATGCACGCATTTCGAGGCATCTCATTTTCATAGCATTGTGCATGCTAGGATTGTATTTTAGTTGCATTCATGCATATCATGCATATTGCATCGTGTTCGGGATAGGAGTTAGCCCGGGCACGGGAAACGAGGCGCGTTTCGTACTCCGAGTGACGGAACGGGTCTCAATTCCCAAGTCACCGACACTCCGGATTATCCATGATGGAGTTAGGTTTTGTTGGAGCATTCATGTGCATTCATTCTATATTGAGTTGTGCAATTCGGCTCCTCGGCCATCATGCATCGATATGCGTGATTGGTGGCACGAGGATCGAGGCATGCATATATTTGTGAAATACATTACTATGCCCCTTTCCTGCTCTCTGTTGCAGCAAAATGAAAATCAGCAACTTTTCGGAGTCTAGCACGCATTTCGAGAAACATTGCAAACAGAGGCTAAATTGGGCATCCCAGTGGATTTCCGCGCAAGGCAGCCCAAGCATGCGGCATTCATCAGAATCAAGGCAGCCCCTGGCTTGCATGCCAGTTTACAGTTTTTCTTAGTTAATTTGTTAATTAATTAGGGATCTGTATATTATTTGGACTGTATTATTCGGACTGTATTATTTCTTCGGACCCTCTGCGCGAGGGCATAATTGTAATAAGTGTGGGTGAGTGTGATGTATGTCTTCCAACCCCACGTCTTTCTTCCCTTTTATTTATCCGCTTATGATGGTTAGATATAGGGCATATTTCAATTAGCATACAGTATGACAGCATGTTTGCATCATTCATCTGTTTTGCACGCACCGGGCTCGGCGCATCATACAAACTGCATTTGTATTTCAATTCCAAATTGAATACGTGTTAGCTGTAGCATTCCCTATGCCATGTTTAGAATAGCCGAGCCTGCTATAGTTGCATTATTGCATGCATTGCATTAGACATTTCTGTATAATTAGGATCATGCATGATTTCTAATGAACTTCTGTTTTTGGCTCGGAGTACTTGGTGAGTTTTATGCTTTAGCATCCTTGCACGCGTGTGAGTGCTGCCATGAATAGCATGCTTGCCATGAGGCTATGTGCTTATGTGATATAACTGCCTTGAATGCCTGTGGGTGGAGGTTGGGTTACTTGAATTGGGACAATTCATCAAATGTTTGTTTTAAGCCCACTAGATAGTGGCAAAATCATGTTTTCTAAGCCCATCCGAGGGTGGCAAATCCACGTCTTAGCCTACCTGCGGGTAGCACCATCAAACCATTTTCAAACAAACAAACATGAAATGTTTTGTTCCAATTCAGGCGACTCAGTCTATACTTGTATGCTGTGCGCACCACATAGTAACCTAGGCTAATAACCAGAATAAGAACATACAATATTTTCAAAAACAGATATCATGGTTAGTAGAGGCCGGTCTTTGACCGGGCGAGCGGGGGTGCTCATGAAGTGACCTTCCCCAATCGTACCCAAGTTCCCGAGCCGAGGCAACTTTGGTGATGACGGACACGTGGCCTTTGGCACCAAGTCAGGGTTTCCTAAATTTCCCATTTAAAAAACATTTAGGTGGCGACTCTGTATCTGGCGAAGCAGTCCATGTTTGGCACTTCTTTCAAAAAATCTGTTTTCAAAACGATTTGCCGGATTTGGACTCTTTGGTTCAAGATTAAGAACCGTGACATTTGAGTCCTTCGAACTGTAGTGACCCAATATCGAACCAGAACGGGAGGGACTCGCACTCCCTTTCCCCGGGATGCGTTCGGGGACGTCTACACATACAGATTTCAAGCCGAGGATATACCCCTGGGTATTTAAACCAGACTTTAGTCTCGGAAATCCCGAACCTTTGCGTTCTAGGCATGAGCCATTCGAACTCTAGTTTCCACCATCTCAGTTGGTCTCCTAGGAACTCACCGCTAACACAGGCAGGTGGCTATACCAGACCATCGAAAGTCGTTCAGGCACGACAAACACCAAAGGAATTGCACCTTTAGAGGATTTAAGGTCTCCTAGACCGGAAAGTGCACTAGACGGTGCGAATAAATGCAAGTGCGATGCACAAAACAACGCGAATGATGATGCAGGATTTAAGGTCTCCTTAGACCGGAGGATTTAAGGTCTCCTGGACCAGGTGAGTGCACAAGACAGTGCGAACTAAAGGTGCACAAAACAGTGCGATGCTAAAGGTGAGGTGCGCAAGATAGCGCAATAAAATGCATGCACAATGCAAGTAATGGTCACGGCGCAAGATAGCGCGATGCAGTACACTAACAAGTGCAAGTGAGGTGCGCAAGATAGTGCGAATGATACAATGCACAAAATAGTGCGATACGCTAAACAGCGCGATTGATTTGAAATGCACAAGATAGTGCGATGTGATATGCAAAGCACAAAATAGCGCGATGAATGCAATGCACAAGACAGTGCGATGGAGGTGCGCAAAATAGCGCGAATGATAAACTGCACAAAACAGTGCGATTGTGGTGCGCAAAATAGCGCGAGTGATAAACTGCACAGAACAGTGCGATGCGCAAAATAGCGCGAGTGTAAACTACACAAAACAGTGCGATGGAGGTGAGCAAAATAGCGCGAATGATAAACTGCACAAAACAGTGCGATTGTGGTGCGCAAAATAGCGCGAGTGATAAACTGCACAGAATAGTGCGATGCGCAAAATAGCACGAATGTAAACTGCACAAAACAGTGCGATGGAGGTGCGCAAAATAGCGCGAATGATAAACTGCACAAAATAGTGCGATTGTGGTGCGCAAAATAGCGCGAATGATTAGAAATGCACAAAACAGTGCGATACGCTAAACAGCGCGAGTGATTAGAAATGCACAAAACAGGGCGATACGCTAAACAGCGCGAGTGATTAGAAATGCACAAAACAGTGCGATACGCTAAACAGCGCGAGTGATTTGAAATGCACAAGATAGTGCGAGTGAGATACAACCACAAGATGCACAAGACAGTGCAAGTGAGATACAAAGTGTAAGTGCACAAGACAGTGCGAGTGAGATAAAATGCACAGGAAAGTGCGATAAAATGCATCTTCTATGCAAGTATGGGGATATTTTCTACGCAAAAGATACGAGCATTTTCTATGCAAGTATGGAAGCACATTCTATGCAACATTGAAAGCATATTCTATGCATGAATCAAGCAAAGCATATTCTATACGGAATCGAAAGCAAGCATATTCTATGCATGAATCATAACGATGCGCGGCACGCATGCAACAACAGTGTATATGAAAGTTCACATTCTATGCAATAGAGGAGCATCAAATATGTACTCTGGTGCCTCTGATTTACCTCTTAGAGGACTTTGCAACACACTCAGCTCGAAAAGGGCACACCCTGTTCATATTGGCGAGAGATAACATCTGCATGTGAAACCCTCGGGTGCTGCTTGGACTGCCATTCTGACTTGAAGCAGGCTTACACTTGGGGTCGAGATACACTCATACTCCAGAGAAACGGCGAAGCCTGAGAAGGTGCACCTGGAATGCAGTCTCAGATTTTGCTAAAGTTGAAACATGCTAAGATGCTCCAAATTTTCCCTCTTTTCTTTTGCTTTGCAGTCCGGAACCTAAATAGCTTCAGATAGATCCTTGTTTTACTATTCTGACATGACCTGGGTTGAACCCTGCGGCTTTATGAAAGAACTGACCTTTTTTTGCACAAATGTGGAGAACGACACGGCACTCTGATCACAAAACGATTTTTGAAATTGAAATGAGAAAAGGGTTCTCAACCAGGTATTGAGCCTACAACTGACCATAGCCAAAACGACTCAACAGTGGAAAACAAAGGTAGAACGACCTAAACACAACTCAACAAAGGAAAAACAGGGTAAAATGACCTAAACACATTTGTTGACACTCAAATGACTTAAAACAAGAAACGAGACAAACAAAACGCACAAACACAACACTCAGCTGTGTTACAAAGGCGAGAGACCTCTCGGTGCACGAGGAGCCAGTTTCTCCGGGTATTGTTTCCCACCCTTTCTCATTTGTGATTCTCACATCACTCGGCCCTCAAGCTCTATTTTTCTGAAAAAGCCCTTTCCTCACTTTTCTCTCAGCGCACACCTCTCTATTCTTCAATCTCTCATTTTAAATCCCTCCCCTGGGTGGTTGATGGATAAACAGAAAGTTGTGGGCTCTTGCCCCTAGCATTCCGCTAGATTCTTCTTCTTCTGCACGCAGCTAGTGAGTTTCTCCCACAGAGGGGCTGTGCTACAACTGGGTGTGTAGCAAATCTGCAGCTGACATCGGTTGACGATGCTCTGCTGGGGAGTTTGGACGTGATCAGATCTGTCCAGATGAGGGAGTGGAATATCTTGATCCATTCCAGTTCATGCTTCGCACTTGGCTTGATACCTCGTTGCTCGGAGGGTGAGAGAGCTTTCAGCCCTTTTGCTGTTAACTTCAATTGTGCCCTTTTCTGGCAGGTAGAGTGCCCTTCTTGGCAAGTATGTTGCAATGGGGAAAAGACAGAACACCTGACTCAACTGTGCCCCTAGTTCATCATTTTGACCATTTTTTTGTTTTTGGCTTTTTAAAACAATTTTGACCAAAATGAGAGTTAGATTAACATGCTTGTTCAATTTTCTGATTTAAAATCATGCAAGTCAGGCTATGAGCACTGGAAATTTTCCTTTTTTGGGTCTAAGAAATGGTCCAGTTTTAGAAGAATGGAATACTTTTCGAGAGAATTAGTCAACTTCATTAAAAAATCTCAAAAACTATTTCGCAAACGGCCACTGCTGAACGAGCACGAAACCTACCCTTGAGATGCACAACCTCAGATCCGAAGGAAAATTGCCCCTTTCCTGAAGGACACTGCATGGCAACGGAAAGTTGCCCCTTGTTTGAATGGCACCGCAGCGCATTGAATAGCAACGGAAAGTTGCCCCTTGTTTGAATGGCACCGCAGCACATCTCAGAGTAATGAACACAACCAAATCCTCAGATACAGAGAAGACAAATATGACCAGAACCATCGCATGGACACAATCGAATTTGAATTGTTTTACGGCTGGACTTCAGAATGAAGTTGCCTACGTATCCCAAAGATGGGAATCAAGCCTTACATAGTTCGGGGTTAAGGTACACTCGGGTATTTAACCTCTCCTTTTTATGCTCTAACTTTTGCCAAGGCGCCTGTTGCGGGTTTTCAACCTTGCGAGCTTTGTTTTTCTTCTTTTCAATTCTTTTCATTTCTTTTTTCATCTTTTCTTTGCATTTTTTTTTCTTCTTTTTTTTTTTGTTCTTTTGTTCTTTTCTCTTTCTTTTTTTGTTCTTTTTCTTCTTTTCTTGCTCTAACTTTTGCCTGGGTCGCCCTTCCGGGTTTTCGGCCCAGCGAGCCTCTCAAGGGTAAAAGTGTAGCTTTGTCCATGTCAAATGGTTTTGAGATCCTGAAGTCATCTGAATCCAAGAGAATGGCTGATGTTCGCTGATGATGCAGGAGTCCATCAAATGGGGGGCTGAATTTGCCCCTGGTGTTGTGGATCGAACTCAGTTTTTCTTCAACAATACTTTCTTCTTCCTCCCTCTGGGATTTGGCATTCTTGCCGACCTTCTTTGATTTGTGGAATGATCCATCTTCGGCTCTTCGAGCACATTTGAAATTCTTTGCCCCTAGTTCCAGGGGTGCTTCTGATCTAGCTTTGCAAGCTTCTTTTGATGACATCTGGTCTTCTTGATCTGACTTCCCTGCTCTAGTTCGAGGGCTGCATCAAATCTGGCCACACAGGCCTCACATCGTGATTGACCGTTGAACATTCTGAATCTGAGTTCAAGGTTTCGAAAGCAGAGGGGTCGAGTCTCGAGGTTGAGAGCGATCCTAAGCTGCACAATCTCAAGAGCGATTCTACACAGGTCTTCGCAGGACCGCGCAAAACATTTTTTTGAAATCTTTTAAGAAAGCGACCAGTCGCTCGCACTGAAGACAGTGTAGAACCAATCTGGATCAAGCCAGGATCCTTCCCAGTACTCACACTAACAAGCATGATTTCATTCATTAAGGGCTTATCATGCCTCTCTTTCTCTCAGTTTGATCAAAGTTTTGCAAATCCCGAGGAATTCCTCCCTCTTTGTTTTCACCGCAGTGTTCAAAAAAAAAAATTGAAAAACTCAGGTCATTACAATGACTTCAAGGCACAGAAAAGATAGAATTCTTAGTCAAATACTGCCATCTCATTTAGAACTTCCGACATAATTGGCACAAGGCAGAAGCAAACGCGAGAGCGTGAAAATCACTGCTATTTCATTCAAATCTATTGGCATTACTGGCTCCAGGGCAGAAACAGACTCAAAAGAAAACGAAAACACAAAACAAGCAAGTGATGTCCGAGGTAACACCCCCGAAATCACCCGACTCCAACAAAATAGGACTGACTCGGTACAACAAGACAGACCCAACTGACTCAATAAGAAAAGACTAACTCTATACAAAACAACAAGACTGACCCAATGCCCAAGTTAGAAAGCACAAAAACGGGTGTTTGTGTATTGCTCAGAACAGTGCGTGCCATTCCCCCGTCTGGAGTTTAATCGAGTGCCACCCGCAGCTGGTTCATCTCCCGATCACATGGTCACATTATCCTCCAAGTTTATCGATCCAGTGCCAATAGACTTTGCAGAGCTTGGCACGGCAATGACCCCGTTGTCAAATAGATCCTGTACTTCATGGCGAAGACGGAAGTAGTTGTCGGTAGTATGGCCAGTTTGCTGATGGAAGGCACAGTACTGGGCGGCATCATGCGCAGCCGGAAGAGGATTTGGGAGAAGCCGAGGCTCAAGGGGTTTGAGATGGCCTTGTCCAGCAAGGATTTGGAAAGCTTTGGACGAAGGCATGTGGAGGGCATGGAAGACCCTCTGACCTCGGGGTTGGTACTTTTGGGTTTGTGGATTTTTGCTGGATGCACCAGCAAAGGGATTGGCAGGTGCTGGCCTGGTTTGCTGATCTCTTCCGAGTGCAGGATTATAGCTGAAAGGATTGCCTCTAGTATGACGGCCCTTCTCTCGGTTTTCCCTTTGATTCAGACTGCCCCCAACTTGAGTGGCGAGAATGTCATCCATAGCTTTTGCAACAACTGCGAGGACTTGCTCTTTGTTCAGTCCCTCGGCTTTCAAAGCCTCAACAGCCAACAGAAGATGTTCATGGGGATCCATGTCCGCCCCTATCTTGTTCTTTCCACTCGCCTCCACTTTGCCAAGGGATTGGCATTCCTCAAATGCAGCCCGTTCCAAGACTGGGGAGCCTTTTGACATGAACTCCCTGGTATGTGATGTGGTTGATGACGGAGCCAATGTCCCGGAGGCCAGATCGGTCATGGTTCTTTGAAGATCTTTAATCATTCCCATCAACTCCGAAGTAGTGGGTTCACGGGTTTGAGATGATTGAGGTTCAGGTGCACCCATCATGCATAAGTCCATGCTTTCTGGGATAAACACCTCAGGCTTGGGTAGATGGGCCGGGGTGATGTATATGCTGGGGTCATAGGTGGATGGCAGTATATGGATGAGGTTGAGGTGGGGAGGTGACGAGTCAGTACTAACCTGAGGTCCTTTGGGTGGAGCTAGGGTTTCTTCGTCAATAAGATCCTGAATCTTATGACAGAGGCGGATGCAACGGTTCGTATCATGACCGGGTTGTTGATGATAGGCACAGTATTTAGATGGGTCATATCTTGTTGGAAGAGGGTTTGGAAGGGGTTGGGGTTCTAGGAGTTCTAGGTGCCCTTCTTCTTGCAGCCTTTTCAAAGCTTGGGAGAGACTCATGTAAAGAGGATGGAATTTTCGGGCTTGGGGCCGAGTTGAAGTGGTTGGTTTTTGGCCATTGAGGGAAGTGGTGATAGTGTCTACTTCTGAGCATTTTGCAGCTGTGCTACCATCAGTAGTAGCATTGGAACTGCGAGCAACATTCCTTTTCAAAGGCTCATTATCTTCTGCAAAGATCCCTTGTCTGATGGCATCCTTGATTTGAACCCCCATTTCATGAAGATCTGAAAAGGTATGGAAGGGGAGAACAATCATTTTCTGCATAAGCTTGGGCTGGAGATTGCGCACAATCATCCAAATCTGATCTTTGTTAGTGGGCCTAGTGGTCATTATTGAGGCTTTTGCTCTCCATCTCGTCATGAACTCTGAGAAACCCTTCTTTGGTTCTTGGCGGGTGACTTCGAGATCACGAGTTGTGACCCCGATCTGTGTGTTGTAAGAGTATTGAGCAATAAAGGCCTCAGCCAGCTCTTCCCAGTTCTGTTTCACAGAGTTCTCCAATTTTGCATACCAGATTGCGGCTATCCCAGACAGGGTTTGGCCGAATAGTGACAATTTCTGGGCTGTGGTCAAACCCATTGGCCTCAAGATATCAGAAAACAGTTGGAGGTGCACCATTGGGTCTTCAGAGCCATCAAATCGATCGATATGCGGCATTTTAAACCGCTCCGGCAAGGTCACCACTGAGTCGGTATAACCATCCTCTATATCAGGAATAGAGCGGGCCCCCTGAGACTTTTTGAACAATTTCTCAAGCTTGCTCACTTTCAATGCTGTGGGGTCCGTCTCGAACTCAAAGGGGGAGTCTGGTAGGTTGGTGGGTGTTTTAGACAGCTGGGGTAGAACCGGGGGCGAAGCTGGCCCGTCTGGAATGTCCATATCATCCTAGACGTGGGTTGCCTCCCCGAGTGTGGGAACTCTTGGCGGGGGAGGAGCCTGGTGTGAAGTAGATACTCCAGTTTGCTGCTCTAACCTGGCAATTGTCTCTGCCTGTTGGGCTATGACCACGGCCTGTTGCTTGGCGAATTCCGCTTGACGGACAGCGTCTTGCTGCATGGCTTTCATACTATCCTGGAGCTGGCGCACCATCTCTTCTAAGCCTGACATACTGTCCTGATCTGATTGAACCACCAGTATATCTATCTCTGCAGTAGACTCGGAAATCTCAACCTGGCTGTTTAAAGACCACTGAGCTGATAGCTGCTGTACTGGTAGTCTGTGCCTGACCGACCTTTTCACCCTGCCTCTGGTAAAGGAACACTGATTGCCCTTGAACTGAATCTCTGACCCGACAAAGTCTATCAACACAAGTTCGGTGTACCCGGGGGATATTGGAGCCTTCTGAAGCTATGGTTCCAAGACTACCTAGCAAAAGAGAAAACAGCCAGCATCTCAGCCTGATTTCACCTAAACAGATACGAGCATGGTTGAATGAGTGTGCTCTCTACTGAATTCTGCCCAAAATTCTGCCGGTAAACTGATACCCTCAGGTAAAACTAAATCCCAAAATACTGAACTGGTGCCCGCAGGCCTGATGCCCAAACTTACAAACTGATACATGCATTCATGTAGAGACGCACTCTAAAAGCACATAGCAAGCAAGTGAGAGCCAAAACACCCCTATGTTGGGGTAGGGTTTCCCTATCCTATTTTGTCAGGAGCTAGGGTTTCACTACGCACGCAGCGGTTTCAAACAACCTATATCGGGTAAGCAACCTGTCCTATTTTGGAATGGTCACTACGGATTTCGATATGCACTAGGTCGAATGGTCAAAAGGGTGCCCCGGTAAAATCGGGGTTTGTGTTCCCATACTAGCAGAGCCCACAACCGGTCAGCCTTATGGTCATGCCTTGACAAGACAAGCCTCTGGCAAACCGTTCAGGAATAGCAGATGGCAAACACGGTGTCCTAGGCGCACCAATGCAAATGCAATGCAAAGAAACACATAAGTGTAGCCAAAACCAGATATCATGAGTTCGAGTCAAGTTCTCTAAATCCCCAGCAGAGTCGCCAGAAACTGTAGACGTCCCCGAACGCCCCGGGAGGGTTGCGAGTCCCCCGTTCTGTTCGATATTGGGCTCACTACAGTTCAGGACTCAATTGTCACGGTTCTAAATCTGAACCAAAGAGTCCAAATCCGGCAAATCGTTTTGAGAAAACAGATTTTTGAAAGAAGTGCCAAACATGGACTGCTTTGCCAGATACAGAGTCGCCACCTAAATATTTTATTTTTCGGAAATTTAGGAAACCCTGACTCGTTGCCTAAGGCCACGTGTCCGTCATCACCAAAGTTGCCTCGGCTCGGGAACTTGGGTACGATTGGGGAAGGTCACTTCATGAGCACCCCCGCTCGCCCGATCAAAGATCGGCCTCTACTAAACATGATATCGAGTTTTGAAAACCTTATGCATTCTTATTCCGGTTATTAGCCTAGATTTACTATGTGATGCGCACAGCATACAAGTATAGACCGGGTCGCCCGAATTGGAACAAAACATTTCATGTTTGTTTTTGAAAGATGGTTTGCTACTCGCAGGTAGGCTAAAAATGCAGATTTTGTCACCCTCAGGTGGGCTTAGAAAAGATGGTTTCGCCACTATCTAGTGGGCTTAAAACTCACAGTCAATGCATTGTTCCAATCCAAATAACCCAACCTTCACCCACAGGCATTTAGGCAGACATATCACATAAGCACATAGCCTCATGGTAAGCATGCTATCATGGCAGTCACTCACACTCATGCAAGGATGCTAAAGCGTAAAACTTACCGAGTACTCCAAGCCAAAACAGAAACTGATTAGAAATCATGCATGACCCTAATTATACAGAAATGCCTAATGCAACACATGCAAAATGCAACTATAGGAGGCTCGGCTATTCTAAACATGGCATATGAGATGCAACAGCTAACAAGTACTCAACTTGGAATTGAAATACAACACAGTGAAGTATGAAGCGCCGAGCCCGGTGCATGCAGAACAGATGAATGAATGCAAACATGCTATCATACTGTATGCTAATTGAAACATGCCCTAATCTGACCATCATAAGCTGATAAATAAAAGGGAGAAAGACGTGGGGTTGGAAGACATACATCACACGCACGCACACTTATTACAACATTGCCCTCACTCGGAGGGTCCGAATAAATAATATGCAGTCCCAAATGAATAGTTACAGTCCGAATGAATAGAAAATCCTAATTAATTAACAAATTAAACTAGGAAAGCCATAAACTAGCATGCAAGCTAGGGACTGCCTCGACTCTCTTCCGGACGATGGATGATGCATGTTTGAGCTGCTTTGCGCAGAAATCCACTATGATGCCCTAATTAGCCTCTCTTTGCAATTGTTCTTGGAAAGCGCGCCAAGCTCCGGAAGGCTGCTGATTCTTGATTTGCTACAACAGAGAGCAGGAAAGGGGCATGGCAATGTATTTTCACATATGTATGCTTGACTACTCTTCGGGGAGTGTAGTCCTTGATCCTCGTGCCACCAATCACGCATCTCAATGCATGATGGCCGAGGAGTCGAATTGCATGAATCAATATGGAATGAATGCACATGAAAACATAACAAGGCCCAGACTCCATCATAGGTAATCCAGAGTGTCGGCGACTGGGGAATTGAGACACGTTCCGTCACTCGGAGTACGAAACGTACCTCGTTTTCCGTGCTCGGGCTAACTCTTATCCCAAACACAATGCAATATGCATGACATGCATGAATGCAACTAATATACAACCTAGCATACTGTAGACGTCCCCGAACGCCCCGGGGAGGGTGCGACTCCCCCCGTTCCGTTCGCTTGCGGGTCTACTACAGTTCGAAGGACTCAAATGTCACGGTTCTCAATCTTGAACCAAAGAGTCCAAATCCGGCAAATCGTTTTGAAAATAGATTTTTTTGAAAGAAGTGCCAAACATGGACTGCTTCGCCAGATACAGAGTCGCCACCTAAATTTTTTTTAAATGGGAAATTTAGGAAACCCTGACTCGGTGCCAAAGGCCACGTGTCCGTCATCACCAAAGTTACCTCGGCTCGGGAACTTGGGTACGATTGGGGAAGGTCACTTCGTGAGCACCCCCGCTCGCCCGGTCAAAGACCGGCCTCTACTAACCATGATATCTTATTTTGAAAAGATTGTGAGTTCTTATTCCGGTTATTAGCCTAGGTTACTATGTGATGCTCGCAACAAACAAGTATAGACTGAGTCGCCTGAATTGGAACAAAACATTTCATGTTTGTTTGTTTGAAAATGGTTTGATGGTGCTACCCGCAGGTAGGCTAAGACGTGGATTTGCCACCCTCGGGTGGGCCTAGGAAAACATGATTTTGCCACTATCTAGTGGGCTTAAAACAAACATTTGATGAATTGTCTAATCCAAGCAACTCAACCTTCACCCACAGGCATTCAAGGTAGTTATATCACATAAGCAGTTAGCCTCATGGTAAGCATGCTATTCATGGCAGTCACTCACACGCATGCAAGGATGCTAAAGCATAAAACTCACCGAGTACTCCAAGCCAAAACAGAAACTTATTAGAAATCCATGCATGATCCTAGATACACAGAATTGCCTAATGCAACACATGCAAAGATGCAACTATAGCAGGCTCGGCTATTCTAAACATGGCATATGGAATGCTACAACTAACAAGTATTCAATTTGGAATTTGAAATACAAATGCAGTTTGTATGATGCGCCGAGCCCGGTGCATGCAAAACAGATGAATGATGCAAACATGCTGTCATACTGTATGCTAATTGAAATATGCCCTATATCTAACCATCGTAAGCGGGTAAATAAAAGGGAAGAAAGACGTGGGGTTGGAAGACATACATCACACTCACCTACACTTATTACAATTATGCCCTCGCGCAGAGGGTCCGAATAAATAATACAGTCCCGAATGAAAGAATAATACAGTCCGAATAATACAGTCCGAATAATATACAAATTCCTAATTAATCAACAAATTAACTAAGAAAAACTGTAAAACCGGCATGCAAGCCAGGGGCTGCCTTGACTCCGCTCCGGATAATGAAATGATGTATGCTTGGGCTGCTTTGCGCGGAAATCCACTGGGATGCCCCAACTAGCCTCTGTTTGCAATGTTTCTCGAAATGCGTGCCGGACTCCGAAAAGTTGCTGACTCTTCATTTTGCTGCAACAGAGAGCAGGAAAGGGGCATAGCAATGTATTTCACAAATATATGCATGCCTCGATCCTCGTGCCACCAATCACTCATATCGATGCATGATGGCCGAGGAGCCGAATTGCACAGCTCACTATAGGATGAATGCATATGAATGCTACAACGAATCCTAACTCCATCATGGATGATCCGGAGTGTCGGTGACTCGGGAATTGAGACCCGTTCCGTCGCTCGGAGGACGAAACGTGCCTCGTTTCCCGTGCCCGGGCTAACTCCTATCCCGAACACAATGCAATATGCATGATATGCATGAAATGCAACTAAGATACAATCCTAACATACACAATGCTATGAAATGAGATGTCTCGGAATGCATACCAGACGGGCACGCAAACCGAGGAAATGATCCTAAGGTATAAAATGTCATACGCAACGCAATTGGACTTACACTAACATGAGTGGACCTCAGCCACACTCACATAAGAGGCCGATGGATGAAAAAATGAGGTGCCTCGAAATGCGTGCACACGGGCACGCAAACCGAGGAGATGGCATACACGATGCAATGAGATTAAAATGGCATACTGAATGCAAAATGGACTTACACTAACATGAGTGAGCCTCAGCCACACTCACATAAGAGGCCGATGGATGAAAAATGAAGTGCCTCGAAATACGTGCACACGGGCACGCAAACCGAGGAGATGGCATACACGATGCAATGAGATTAAAATGGCATACAGAATGCAAAATGGACTTACACTAACATGAGTGAGCCTCAGCCACACTCACATAAGAGGCCGATGGATGAAAAATGAAGTGCCTCGAAATGCGTGCACACGGGCACGCAAACCGAGACAATGGCATTAAGGCATGAAATGACATAGAAAATGATATGCAAACATGCCAATGGAATTTTGGCACTGAAATATGGGGGAAAACAGTCCCGAAAGATGGCGAAATGACACCAAATGCAAGGAATGGTCCCGAAATGCGAATTTAGGCACCCGAAATGGCCTATAGCTATGCGATGCATGCACAATATGGACATGGAATGAAAATACAGTAGCAAGACAGCCCCAAGACAAGCATTTTCCAGTCTAAAACATGGCCAAGCAGCAAGCATAGATAGGGCAACAATGGCATGCAAAAATAGGGGCCAAGAGAGGGGTATTGAAGTAGATGGTAAATGCAAAGCCCAAACAACAAAATACCCTTCTACAACACTGAATAGGGACCAAAAATATGAACATTTACAGTTTATGAAAGCCCCAAAATCAGTATACAAATGTGCTCAAAATGCAATGCAAAATTAAGGACAACAAGAGGCTATAACATGAGGTATACAAAGCATTCACCAAACATCCATAGATCCTTAATGAGATATGCCAAGAAGTTCAAAATATGGCCATTTTCAGTTCTGATGATGGCCGAAAACAGAAGCTAGATATGCCTAAAAAAAGCATGCAAAAATGGGGGCCAAAGAGGGGTATAATGGTAAGTATAGCATGGAGGCCCCCAACAGTGTTGAGCCCTTCTACAATATTGTAGAGGGGCTCAAAATAAGCCCACTCACAGTTCATGACACACTCCAAAACAATTTACATATAGGCCAAACAAATCATGCAAATTTACGGTAAATAGGAGGGATTATGAAGTAAGTGCAAGATAGGGGGCCCAAAAAGGGTTGAGCCCTTCTTCAATGTTGAAGAGGGGCTCAAAATAGGCCCACTTACAGTTTACATTGTGCTCGAAAACAGATCACACACAGGCTAGAAATTTCATGCAAAAATGTGACATACCAAGGGGTATTGAAGCAAGTACCAAATGGAGGGCTCAAACAGGGTTGAGCCCTTAATGAAAGGTGAAGAAGAGCTCAAAAAACACTACTTTTAGTTTTGGTCGGAGCTCAAAACAGCAAGCAAAGAGGGCTAAGAAATGTTGCAAAAATGAGACCAAAAAGAGGGGAAATGGACTTACCCTTGTAGACCAACCCTTTTGCTGCCTCTTGGACCAAAAATGTTGCCTCCTAGCCTCTGAAAAACTCCCCAAGCTGCTGGAAATGGAAGTGGTGGTGTGGTGCTAGGTGGTGGTGTGAAAAAGGGGTGTAGAACTTGAGAAATTTAGAGAGTTAAAGTGTAGAGAGAGAGAGATATAATACAAGAGGCTTATACAAAAATCTCTAACCCTTCAACACAGATCTGGGGTGCTGTATTTATAGGCAAAAGAGGCTGGAAAAGAGGGGGGAAAAAAAGGGGGGGAAATATTTCAAGTTTCCCTCCAAAAATTGGCCTAAAGTGAGACAAAGTGGCAAGTGGTAGCTGCGGTTCTCAAACTGAAGAGAGCCCTTCAACAAAGTTGAAGAGGGGCTCAAAAAAAGACACTTTGTAGTTTACGACCAAGTCCAACACAGCCCACAAGTACGCCTAAAATACCGTGCAAAATAGGCCTAAAAAGAGGTAAAGAGGCAAGTGATAGATGGAGATCTCAAACAATAAAAGGTCCTTAATCAAACATGAAAAGGACCTCAACATATGACTATCTCAAGTTCGGGTCGGAGCCCAAAAATGCAAAATGAAGGTTCGGGAGCCGAAACACGCAATTCGGGGCCCGAAAGTGGGCTGTTAGGCACCGGAAGTGGTGTCCAACCACGAAGTTGGTCTCTCGGACCACAGTGTCCCTCGAAAGGGAGGAAATAAGGTGTGTGCCAAAAACTGGAGCAAACGGAGGTGGTTAGGCTGTCCCGAATCGAGGCACACGGCCTGACGGCTCCGAAAACCGGGAACCGAGCTCCGAAATGGGAAAAATGGCCTGCGACCACGAAACGTATCCTACGGCCACTGAGAGATGATCTACAAGAGCTCTCCCTCCCTTTGGGAAGAGAAAACAGAGAAAACAGAGCTTGGTTCGCAAACCGAGACAAAGCACGAAAGAGTCCGGAAGTCCGGAGGCAAGGCTCGCAGCCGAGACTCTGAAACCTCTGGACGAGCACGATATGCAACATCACCAAGCGCTCAATCGGTGACGTCTGAGTCTTAAGGTCGGTCAAAAATGGGGTGTCTACACATACACAATGCTATGAAATGGCATACACGATGCACGAGATAACATGGCATACACAATGCGCTAACGTACAACCTAGCATACACAATGCTATGAAATGAAAAGGCATACACAATGCATGATGGACTTACACCAACATGAGTGGACCTCAGCCACACTCACATCAGTGGCCATTAGGATGGAAATGCGACACTCGAGATGCGTGCACACATGCACGCAAACCGAGGACCGAACCTAAGGCACGAATGCCACTCTACCAAAGCATGGTAAGGCATGGAACATGATATGCAAACAAGCAAATTTCAGCACTAAAACATGATGCTAAACAGCCCCGAAACATGGCAATATGGCACCCGATGCATGAGATGAGACCCGAAACTCAAAACTGGAAGGCAGTCCCAAAACATGAACTTTTCCAGTTTAGAGTGTGGCCAAAAAGTGCTAGCAAGATGGCTTAAATTAGCATGCGATTTCGACCAACAAACATGGTTTACATGACAAGTGTATGAAGCACATGGAATCTCACCAAACCAGCAAAAATCAGTGAACTAAACATGCCAAAATATGTCCAAATAACCATGGAAATGCAGCCAACACATGCACAAATGAGGGGCTCCTTTAGAGGGCATACAAAGGGATTCTTAAGCATATACAAGATACACATGTGGCAGCCCTAAACCAACTTTGAAAATCAAATATGGTAGTCTAAAAACTCACCAAATTGACCCTGAAATGTGACTAAGAAGCATGCGAGATAGGGTCGCTTTGGAAGGCCGAAATGGCCACTAAACAAGTCAAGGTGAGAAGGGGTCACCCCCCTCTATTTTGGAAGCTCAAAACAGTGGCCAAGCCACTGAAAATCCACTGGATTTCAGTGGCTAGAAGGCCAACCAAAGTATGCAACAAGGGCTAGGATGTAAGGCTCAAAATGGGAGGCAACCAAGCATACAAGATAGCATATGACCTCAAACAAAAATGGAACCTTAATAAAACATGAAGATGATGTCAAAAAAAGCCTTTTTCTAGTTTATAGAAAGTCTCAAAGATGAACACAACTAGGGCTAATCTATCATGCAAAAATGGCCCTAAAAGAGAGAATAGAGACAAGGGGCAGCAGTCGGCCCCAAATGGCAAAGAGTCCTTCAACAAAGTTTAAGAGGGGCTCAAAAACATGGCACTTTATAGTTTACATTAAGCCACGAAAACAAATACAAGTGAGGCTAAACTATCATGCAAGAAAAGGCCTAAAAGAGGGATAAAGAGGCAAGTGGTAGCTGCTGGCCTCAAACAGAGGAGGGTCCTTCAACAATGTTTAAGAAGGGCTCAAAACAAGCCACTTTACAGTTTATAACCAAGTCTAAAACAGCTCAAAAATAAGACTAAAATAATATGCAAAAATATGCCTAAAAGAGGGTTTAAACACAAAGCGTGAGAAGGAAGCCTCAAACAGGGAAAGGCCCTTAATCAAACATGACAATGAGCTCAAAATAAGACTATTTCCAGCTTGGGTCGGAGCCCAAAAATATAAGCACAAGGAGCTAAGATATAGACCAAAATAGTGCACAAAAGAGGGAAAATGGGACTCACCCTTGTAGTACAAAGCTCCAGCAGCTTTTGGTTGAAGAAATGGTGCTCCTCACCTCTGGAAATGGCCTCCAAGTGGCTAGAATGGGGTGTGTAGGTGTGGTGCTATGTATTGTAGTGTAAATGGTGCAAGGGTTTCAAGGTTTTGAGGCTTGGAAGAGAGGGAGAGGGAGAGATGTATGCAAGAGCTCCAAAGGGTTTTTTGTCACTCCAAAATGCAGCTGGAGCTGCTGGTTTTATAGAGGGAGAGAAGGGAAAAAGGGGGGAAAAACAAATTCAAATTTCCCCCCCAAAAGGCCAAACCCCGGATATAGGACCTGGGGGAAAACAAATGGCACAGCTGGAACACACTTGGGGAGGGTATCATGGCCGGCCAGGTCAAAAGGGCCAAAATGGTCATATGACCAGCTAGGTGGCCGGCCTGCTACATTTTCTGGCCGGCCTGCTACTTTTCAGGACAAAAAAAAGTCTGCCGGAAAGACAGGTGGCCGGCCAGTGATTGGGAAGTCCAATGGTGGCCGTTCAAGTGTCCAAATTGAAGCCCCGGAAGTTAGCTTTCCAATGGCGCAAACCTTACATTAAAATTCTTCCTATGCAAAAAGTTATGCCTATTTTGGTGAAGCCGCGCAGATTCGGTCCAACCGGAGTGATGCCCTACTTCAATCAACCATATCTCCCTCGTCCGGAATTGGCTTTAGGAGATTCTTGAGTGCAAAATGAAGCCCCGGAAGTATTCTTTCCAACGGTGGTGGCCTCATAGCTTGATTTTAAGTATGAAAATAAATAGGCCCGACTCAGCGAGGGTTGCTCGACTCTTTCTTAACAGTTCATGCCCATTTTCTCCCCTAACTGGGTTTCTTCCCTCTTCTCTTCTTTTCTTCAACTTCAAACCCCTAAGTAAGGTGTTTTGAAAGATTTTTCAAAGATTTCATCTCTCTTTCATTCATTTCTGCTTTGTCCTTGCTTGGTTTACCGAAAAGCGCAACATTTAACAAAATGCGAGCGTTAGAACATCGTAGAAACTTTATTTCAAAAACATTTTGAAAGAGAGGGTTTTAAGGTCTAAAATCTTTTGATCAAGATTGTTTTGGTCCAAAAAGGGGTATGAAGTTGAGCTTTGACTCTCTCCTTGCCGAAGAAACTGAACATTTCCCCTGCACACCTTTCTCCATCATGTAAACCATCAATCGCGTCCAAGTCTTAAGGGCAGTAAAAAATGGGGTGTCTACACCTTGCCAACAAGACGAAATGTAAATGTATGACAAAATGGCAAGGATGGGTCTCGTGCGTGAGACACAAGGCTGACTCTCCAAAACCTTTGTTGTTCCTAGCAGACTTCACTGGGGCTGGGTTTGAACTTCTCTTGGCTCACCTACAAACACATGAATGATCGTGAGCGATAGCCCAGTGAATAATATCAAAGACAAAAGTTACGTAACAATATAGAACAACAGGTTCCAAACGGCCTTGGGCCCAATTCATATTTCTATTCAACAGATATATGTAACTATACAAATTTCAAATCAAGTGACTTGTAATCTCAACATTCAGGCCTTTGGCCCATTCAGATTTCCATTCATGTCAAAACGGCCTTCGGCCCACTCATTTATGTCAAAACGGCCTTCAGCCTGCTCATTTTTGTCAAACGGCCTTTGGCCCACTCATGCATGTCAAAACGGCCTTCGGCCCACTCATTCATGTTAAAACGACCTTCGGCCCATTCATTTGAGTCAAAACAACCTTTGGTCCATTCATATATGTCAAAACGACCTTCGGTCCATTCATTTCTACCAAAACGACCTTCGGTCCATTCTATTCTATCAAAACGACCTTTGGTCCATTCGATTCTATCAAAACGACCTTCGGTCCATTTATGTTTATCAAAACGACCTTTGGTCCATTCGATTCTATCAAAACGACCTTCGGTCCATTTATGTTTATCAAAACGACCTTTGGTCCATTCATTTATTCATATCAGACTTTTGTCCATAATCCCAATTAGCGACTCATAAAGCTCATAAGGGAATAAATAATTGGACATTCACAAGCATTCGAATATCGATATTACTCACAGTGATCGGCTTGTGGATTTGCCCTGGAGCTTGACCCTACACATTTCATGAACACAAAAGAGTCACTAACAGCTCAATCCGTTCTTTAATTCATATATTCCTCTTTAGGCTTTACTTTTATCTCATTAACTCATTTACAATGCTTAACACATGCCTAAGAGTGCTGACAAGTGAAAGAGAACGGAAAACAGAACACAGAATGCAAAAATAGAATTTCAGAAAACAGGGTCCCCGCTCGAGCGTCAACTTCCCCGCTCGAGCGGACCCTTAAGGCCTGCAAAAGTACTGGTTGCATGAAAATTACGCTCGAGCGTGAAATTGGGAGCTCGAGCGGAAGGCCTGTCTACAAAAGCTCCCCGTTCGAGCGTGGAGTATCCTGCTCGAGCGGACATCCAACTCTGCAAAAAGTGCTGGGAGCATGAAATTTACGCTCGAGCGGTGGTTTTCCCGCTCGAGCGGACACCAAAATTCTGGAAATTCCAGAACTTGTTCTTGAGCTTCAACTTCAAATTCAAAGGCCTCAAATGCATAATTTCGACCCATAATTCATATATATGTGCACTAACATGGTGTCAACACTGAATTACATCATTTTGAAGCTCAATTTCATGATTTATTTGCATGCATGGCCCAAAATACTACAATTCATCTCCAATATGCTCAAATTCATACATTCAAGACTTATACTCCCATGATTTGTACATGCATGTCCTTTATGACTTCATATTCACTTCAAATAATGCAATTAGTGCTCATTCTCATAAAATTAGACAAAGACATGCTTGCATGTGGGATTACACTACCAATCTTTCACAATTGTACAAATTACATGCTAGATTGTGATTCCATGGGAGTTCATTACATACATGTCCATATGAAGCCTCAATTTCAACAAAATTAATTCAAATCATGCTCTTGATCACAAACAACCCTTGAACACACAAGATTGCACATTAAACTCATGAATTCAAGAATCAAATGCTTACCTAGAGGCTTAATCTTCCAAACTATGGCAATTTCTTGAGTTTAATCCCCCAATTCTACACAATTTGAGCCAAACACTCAAGTCTCCTCTTTTCCCTCTCTCTAGCCGACTCCTCTCTCCCTTTTTTGAGTTTATCATTAGTCAAAATGAGGCTAAGGAGAGAGAGATTGAGTGTTTAAAGCCTTGACAACACAACCCACTTAGGCTAATATTATAATAATAAAGTAGTTGGGCTCTAATTCATCAATTAAATCGACTTAATCTGGTCTGAATCAATTTTTCAATCAAATTTCACCGTAGGCTCTAAAAATTATGCCAATCACAATGGCGTAATCAATTTCGGGTTCTGTGGCCGATAAGGCCCTCAATTTAATTTCTAAAGCAATTAATCGAACAGATACTCCTACGGTGAACAGATAGAAATTCAAAACCACATATTTCCACGTAATGGTACACAAAATCATAACAAAACACATAATCACATACGTATTAGGGACCAATTAACATAAGACAGAACGGGGGTATCACACTAAGCTTCTCCAAGAAGCTTGAACCCTTTGTCTAGCTTCTCCAAGAAGGTTGGCCCTTTTGCCTAGCTTCTCCAAGAAGCTTGGCCCTTTTGTCTAGCTTCTCCAAGAAGCTTGGCCTTCTTGGCCCTTTTGTTCCAAGCTTCTAAGAGAAGCTTGGCCCCTTTGCTCCAAGCTTCTAAAGAAGCTTGGACCCTTGTTCCTCTATAAAAGAAGAGCTCCTCTTCCATTGCAAGGGTTCCAACACTTTTTTCTAAGACAAAACATATATCTCTCTTGATATCTCTACATCCAAGCCTCCAAAGTGCTTGGTTCTTGACCCCTTTTCACCACAACTCCTAAGCACACACCTCCACCACTCATCTAAGGTTCTTGGAGGGTCTTGTGGGGACTCAAGACTTGGTTTTGACTCAGAAAAATCTGCTGGAGTGCTGGTTTTGAAGGTCTTCAAGGGTGAGTTTCTAAGCCTTAAATCCCCATTTCTTGCATAAGCTTTTAGCCTATCTTGGATGCTGTTTTGGGCTTTGTCATAAATTGAAAAAAGTCTTATTTTTTAGTGCTTTAAATAGTTGTTTAAGGTCACTTTGTTGTTTGGGGTTGTTTGACCCCTCTTAGGCCTTGTTTGGCCCCCATTTTGTGCTATTTTGGTGAGCTCTGGGACCACCTTGTCTGAGCCTCCTCACCACTGAAATCTTGATGGATTTCAGTGGTGGGGATGGTGCTTTAAGGTCCTAAGAAGGAGAGGGCCATCTCCTCTCCTTATTGTCTTCAAAATATGCCATTTTAGCCTCATGTGTGAGCACCATTCTTGAGTTCATGTTGGCCATGTCTTAAGTGTTGTTTGTGCTTATTTTTCCATGATATAGCACTGTTTTAAGTTGGTTTAGACACACCATGCATGCTTAGCATACTTGTCTTGTAATGCCATGAAATTGCCTTAACATGCTTTGTGCTTTGAGCCTTGTTTCTAGCATGATTTTGGTTTAGCTTTGTGAAGATTTTATGCATATTTTGGCATGATTTAGGTCTGATTTTGGTTGTTTGGGTCATCCATGGCTTGCTTTGTATAGCTACCATGCAATCTAGCTTGTATGCTTTGAGTGTTGGCTCCTCTACCATGCTCTATTTGCATCATTTCAGTGGTTTGGAACCATTAGTTATGATATTTCAGTCCTTGCTCCATGCTTGTATGCTTGCATTTGATGCCCCTTTAATGCTTTAAAAGGTTGGTGTTTCATGCCCCATATTTGGACCTTTGTGTATGCTTCCTTGTGTAGGCCATTTAGATGCCATCTAAGTGTGTTTTGGGCCTTGTCTCGACCTACATTGGGACTATTTTGAGTCCCCTCGGCCCTTTGGGACTTGCTTCATATAGCCATGGTTTAAGCCCCTTGGCTTGCCATGCCTTGCTTGCATTGATAGGTTGATTTGGCATCATCCCTCATGTATTTTTTAGAGTTTAATGTGTTTGCCATTTGTCCATAATAGTCTCTTTTAAATGTGTTTAAAAGTTGCTTCTTTGTGCTTAAGTGTTGGACCATGTGTGCATGCATGTTTGTATGAACATTTGCCCTCATTTCCATAGCATTTGGCCACTGTTTTGGGCTTATTTGAGAGCTGCCCAAATCAGTCTAAGTCCACCTTTTGCATGTTGCTCAAATGTTGTTACATTGCTTCATGCCTTGCATGCTTGTTTGCTTAGGTTGTGTGCCTAATGTACATTACTTGCTTGCATGCTCATATTGCATATTTAGCTCACATGCTTAGGTTGCATTTGGCATGCATGCCTTGCCTCTTGAATCACCATGATTGAAGTTGGGTTCCTTATGTGTTTGTGTGCATTCATTTTACATTGAATGGCAAACTTGGCCTCTTAGGCCATCATGCATCGAAATGCGCAATTGATGGCCTGAGAGTCGAAGGCCACACTCCCTTGAGTCCATAACATGATTGGGAGAGTGACCATGCACACATTTGCTTGAAAATTCCGTGCCATACACTGCTTGCCCTCTACTGCTGTCAACTGCAGAATTCTGCAGGAATAAATGGCCGACCGGCCATCTTTAGTGCCGACCGGCCATCAGTGTCCAGCCGATGACACAAGCTTTGGCCGATAATCCCATTTCCATGGCCGGTGGCACTCCACAGCACTCAGAAGGAAGCTCAAAGCATTTCTGGAAACTTTCATAATTTTCAGAGGAGCAAGGCAGTGTAAACAGAGGCAACAGTGGCATGGTACGGGTTTCCGAGCAAGACGATCAAGCATGCATCACCCACGCATTCCGAGGCAGGGCTGCGACCACCTTCCTTCTACATTTAATTCGTTAATCAATTAGAAGTTCTGTAATAATTAATTTAGTAGTATTCATTTTGTTGTGCAATATTTATTCGGACCCTCCGAACGAGGGCAATTGTGTAATAAGTGTGCGTGGATGTGTGTATGTCTTCCAACCCCACGTCTTTCTTCTCTTTTATTTACTAGCTTTCGATGGTTAGTTTAGGGCATGTTTTGCTTAGCATACTTATGATAGCATGTTTGCATACATTCATTCGTAATGCACGCACCGGGCTCGGCGCATCATACTAACTGCATAGTATTTCCATTCCAACTTGAATACGTGTATCGAGTTGTCGCATTTCACATGCCATTCTTAGATTAGCCGAGCCTATTCTAGTTGCATTCTGTATGTGTTGCATTAGCCATCTTAACATGAACTAGGATTATGCATTTGATTACTAACTAGTTTCTGTTTTGGCTTGGAGTACTAGGTAAGCTCTTACACTTTAGCATCTTGCATGCGTGTGAGTGTTGCCATATTAGCATGCTTACCATGAGGCTATATGCTTATGTGATATATCTGCCTGAATGCTTGTGGGTGAAGGTTGGGTAATCTGAA
This sequence comes from Camellia japonica, assembly GCA_030407325.1. Lineage (NCBI taxonomy): Eukaryota > Viridiplantae > Streptophyta > Magnoliopsida > Ericales > Theaceae > Camellia > Camellia japonica. The sequence continues at coordinate 209,831,017 of JAPPVO010000002.1, read as the reverse complement.
TTGGAATAATGCATTGACTATGAGTTTTAAGCCCACTAGACAGTGGCAAAACCATCTTTTCTAAGCCTACTTGTGGGTGGCAAAACCTGCATTTTAGCCTACTTGCGAGTAGCAAACCGTTTTCAAAACAAACATGAAATGCTTTGTTCCAATTCAGGCGACTCAGTCTATACTTGTTATGCTGTGCGCATCACATAGTAAATCTAGGCTAATAACCGGAATAAGAACGCATAATGTTTTCAAAACAAGATATCATAGTTAGTAGAGGCCGATCTTTGATCGGGCGAGAGGGGGTGCTCATAGCTGACCTTCCTCAATCGTACCCAAGTTCCCGAGCCGAGGCAACTTTGGTGATGACGGACACGTGGCCTTAGGCAACAAGTCAGGGTTTCCTAAATTCCCCCAAAAATAAAATATTTAGGTGGCGACTCTGTATCTGGCAAAGCAGTCCATGTTTGGCACTTTTTTCTAAAAATCAATTTTCCAAAACGATTTGCCGGATTTGGACTCTTTGGTGATTTATCAGTCTCGCATTGCACTTTGCGAGATCAGATTAAGAACCGTGACATTGAGTCCTGAATTGTAGTAAGCCCAAATGAACAAAGCGGGATTCCCACTCGGAGCGTTCGGAGACGTCTACACATACATGTCATGAAACTGTATTGTAATGCAATTGATTTATAAATGCTAACCATCTATCGAATGCTATTGCTTTAGTCATTACTTATATTTGGTTTAGTATATCTCTGCTGGGCTGTGGCTCACCCAATATGGGATCATCATTTTCAAGTCCAGGTGATATGCTACCTCCAAGGACTTAGCTTGGAAGGATTTGGAGTTGAAGACTCTTTTTAGTCATTTTATTATTTTGATATTACATGTAAATTCAAGCCAAGGGCTTAATCTGTAGTTGAGTTAGTACTCACTTTTTGTGTCCAAGTGTTGGCTTGGCAAACTGTAAGCCCGTAAGACATTTACTTTCGTTATTGCATGTATTGCCTTTTAGTGAGAATACTCTGATGAATGGGCGAATGTTTTATTCTTTTATATCAATACATGTCAATATTGTATATATTATGGGCTTATTTTGAGGGCGTTACAAAAAATGTAATTAATCTTTATATGTTTATGAGTGTTGATTTGGTTATTAATTTCTTTCTTTTTTCTTGATTTAAATTTTGGTAAATTACACCTTTTATCCTAATAATTATTTTTGTTTAGCCACAGGTGAACTTATTGATGCCAAATAATTATTTAATAAATATAATACAAAATTCATAACTACCTAGAATTTAAACTCCTATACTTGAGGTAGTGTTTAATGATGTTGCAAGTTCACTATTTACCACTAATGTTTAAATTGTATTATAATAGAGTTTGATTTTTCTTTTTTATATATTAGTGATTAAATTCCCAATTTAAATATTGGAGTTTAAAATAACACGAGATTCATATTTTGGAGACTAAAAATGTAATTAATCTTTATATGTTTATGAGTGTTGATTTTGTTATTAATTTCATTATTTTTTGTTCATTTAAATTTTGGTAAATTAAACCTTTTAGCCTAATAATTATTTGGAGACTAAAAATATAATTAATCTTTATATTTTTATGAGTTTTGATTTTGTTATTAATTTCTTTCTTTTTTCTTGATTTAAATTTTGGTAAATTACAACTTTTACCCAAATAATTATTTGGAGACTAAAAATGTAATTGATCTTTATATGTTTCTAGTGTTGATTTTGTTGTTAATTTCTTTCTTTTTTCTTGATTTAAATTTTGGTAAATTACACCTTTTACCCTAATAATTATTTTTGTTTAGTCACAGGTGAACTTATTGATGCAAAATAATTATTTAATAAGTATAATACAAAATTCAAAACTACCTAGGATTTAAACTCCGATAGTTGAGGTAGGGTTTAATGATGTTGCAAGTTCACTATTTACCACAAATGTTTAAATTGTATTACAATAGAGTTTGATTTTTCTTTTTTATATATTAGTGATTAAATTCACAATTTAAATATTGGAGTTTAAAATAACACGAGATTCATATTTTGGAGACTAAAAATGTAATTAATCTTTATATGTTTATGAGTGTTGATTTTGTTATTAATTTCTTTCTTTTCTCTTGATTTAAATTTTGGTAAATTACACCTTTTAGCCTAATAATTATTTGGAGACTAAAAATGTAATTAATCTTTATATGTTTATGAGTGTTGATTTTGTTATTAATTTCTTTCTTTTTTTCTTGATTTAAATTATGGTAAATTACACCTTTTATCCTAATAATTATTTTTGTTTAGTCACAGGTGAACTTATTGATGCAAAATAATTATTTAATAAGTGTAATACGAAATTCATAACTATCTAGGATTTAAACTCATGTAGTTGAGGTAGTGTTTAATGATGTTGCTAGATCACTATTTACCACTAATGTTTAAATTGTATTATAATAGAGTTTGATTTTTCTTTTTTATATATTAGTGATTAAATTCCCAATTTCAGTGTTGGAGTTTAAAATAACACAAGATTCATATTTTGGAGACTAAAAATGTAATTAATCTTTATATGTTTATGAGTGTTGATTTTGTTATTAATATCTTTCTTTTTTCTTGATTTCAATTTTGGTAAATTACACCTTTAAGCCTAATAATTATTTGGAGACTAAAAATATAATTAATCTTTATATTTTTATGAGTATTGATTTTGTTATTAAATTCTTTCATTTTCTTGATTTAAATTTTGGTAAATTACACCTTTTACCCAAATAATTATTTGGAGACTAAAAATGTAATTGATCTTTATATGTTTATGAGTGTTGATTTTGTTATCAATTTCTTTCAATTTTCTTGATTTAAATTTTGGTAAATTACACCTTTTACCCCAATAATTATTTTTGTTTAGTCACAGGTGAACTTATTGATGCAAAATAATTATTTAATAAGTGTAATACAAAATTCATAACTACCTAGGATTTAAGCTCCAATAGTTGAGGTAGTGTTTAATGATGTTGCAAGTTCACTATTTACCACTAATGTTTAAATTGTATTATAAAAGTGTTTGATTTTTCTTTTTTATATATTAGTGATTAAATTCACAATTTAAATATTGGAGTTTAAAATAACACGATATTCATATTTTGTAGACCAAAAATGTAATTAATCTTTATATGTTTCCGGGTGTTGATTTTGTTATTAATTTCCTTCTTTTTTCTTGATTTAAATTTTGGCAAATTACACCTTTTACCCTAACCATTATTTGGAGACTAAAAATGTAATTAATCTTTATACGTTTATCTGTTTTGATTTGGTTATGAATTTCTTCCTTTTTTCTTGATTTAAATTTTGGAAAATTACACCTTTTATCCTAATAATTATTTTTGTTTAGCCACAGGTGAACTTATTGATGCCAAGTAATTATTTGATAAATATAGTACGAAATTCATAACTATCTAGGATTTAAGCTCCTATAGTTGAGGTAGTGTTTAATGATGTTGCAAGTTCACTACTTACCACTAATGTTTAAATTGTATTATAATTGAGTTTGATTTTTCTTTTTTATATATTAGTGATTAAATTCACAATTTAAATATTGGACTTTAAAATAACACGAGATTCACATTTTCAAGACTAAAAATGTAATTAATCGTTATATGTTTATGGGTGTTGATTTTATTATCAATTTCTTTCATTTTTATTGATTTAAATTTTGGTAAATTACACCTTTTACCCTAATAATTATTTGGAGACTAAAAATGTAATTGATCTTTATATGTTTATGAGTGTTGATTTTGTTATTAATTTCTTTCTTTTTCTTGCTTTAAATTTTGGTAAATTACACCTTTTACCCTAATAATTATTTGGAGAGTAAAAATGTAATTGATCTTTATATGTTTATGAGTGTTGATTTTGTTATTAATTTCTTTCTTTTTTCTTGATTTAAATTTTGGTAAATTGCACCTTTTACCCTAGTAATTATTTGGAGACTAAAAATGTAATTGATCTTTATATGTTTATGAGTGTTGATTTTGTTATTAATTTCTTTCTTTTTTCTTGATTTAAATTTTGGTAAATTACACCTTTTACCCTAATAATTATTTTTGTTTAGTCACAGGTGAACTTATTATTGCAAAATAATTATTTAAGAAGTATAATACAAAATTCATAACTACCTAGGATTTAAACTCCTATAGTTGAGGTAGTGTTTAATGATGTTACAAGTTCACTAGTTACCACTAATGTTTAAATTGTAATATAAAAGAGTTTGATTTTTCTTTTTTATATATTAGTGGTTAAATTCACAATTTAAATATTGGAGTTTAAAATAACACGAGATTCATATTTGGGAGACTAAAAATGTAATTAATCTTTATATGTTTCTGAGTGTTGATTTTGTTATTAATTTCCTTCTTTTTTCTTGATTTAGATTTTGGTAACACCTTTTACCCTAACAATTATTTGGACACTAAAAATGTAATTAATCTTTATATGTTTATGAGTATAGATTTGGTTATTAATTTCTTCCTTTTTTCTTGATTTAAATTTTGGTAAATTACACCTTTTATCCTAATAATTATTTTTGTTTAGCGACGGGTGAATTTATTGATGCCAAATAATTATTTAATAAATATAATACAAAATTCATAACTACCTAGGATTTAAACTCCTATAGTTGAGGTAGTGTTTAATGATGTTACAAGTTCACTAGTTACCACTAATGTTTAAATTGTAATATAAAAGAGTTTGATTTTTCTTTTTTATATATTAGTGGTTAAATTCACAATTTAAATATTGGAGTTTAAAATAACACGAGATTCATATTTGGGAGACTAAAAATGTAATTAATCTTTATATGTTTCTGAGTGTTGATTTTGTTATTAATTTCCTTCTTTTTTCTTGATTTAGATTTTGGTAACACCTTTTACCCTAACAATTATTTGGACACTAAAAATGTAATTAATCTTTATATGTTTATGAGTATAGATTTGGTTATTAATTTCTTCCTTTTTTCTTGATTTAAATTTTGGTAAATTACACCTTTTATCCTAATAATTATTTTTGTTTAGCGACGGGTGAATTTATTGATGCCAAATAATTATTTAATAAATATAATACAAAATTCATAACTACCTAGGATTTAAACTCCTATAGTTGAGGTAGTGTTTAATGATGTTGCAAGTTCACTACTTACCACTAATGTTTAAATTGTATTATAATAGAGTTTGACTTTTCTTTTTTTATATATTAGTGATTAAATTCACAATTTAATATTGGACTTTAAAATAACACGAGATTCATATTTTCAAGACTAAAATTGTAATTAATCGTTATATGTTTATGAGTGTTGATTTTGTTATTAATTTCTTTCTTTTTCTAGATTTAAATTTTGGTAAATTACACCTTTAAGCCTAATAATTATTTGGAGAGTAAAAATGTAATTAATCTTTATATGTTTATCAGTGTTGATTTTGTTATTAATTTCTTTCGTTTTTCTTGATTTAAATTATGATAAATTACACCTTTTATCCTAATAATTATTTTTGTTTAGTCACAGGTGAACTTATTGATGCAAAATAATTATTTAATAAGTGTAATACGAAATTCATAACTATCTAGGATTTAAACTCATGTAGTTGAGGTAGTGTTTAATGATGTTGCTAGATCACTATTTACCACTAATGTTTAATTTGTATTATAATAGAGTTTGATTTTTCTTTTTTATATATTAGTGATTAAATTCCCAATTTAAATATTGGAGTTTAAAATAACACAAGATTCATATTTTGGAGACTAAAAATGTAATTAATCTTTATATATTTATGAGTGTTGATTTTGTTATTAATTTCTTTCTTTTTTCTTGATTTAAATTTTGGTAAATTACACCTTTAAGCCTAATAATTATTTGGAGACTAAAAATATAATTAATCTTTATATTTTTATGAGTATTGATTTTGTAATTAAATTCTTTCTTTTTTCTTGATTTAAATTTTGGTAAATTACACCTTTTACCCAAATAATTATTGGGAGACTAAAAATGTAATTGATCTTTATATGTTTATGAGTGTTGATTTTGTTATTAATTTCTTTCAATTTTCTTGATTTAAATTTTGGTAAATTACACCTTTTACCCTAATAATTATTTTTGTTTAGTCACAGGTGAACTTATTGATTCAAAATAATTATTTAATAAGTGTAATACAAAATTTATAACTACCTAGGATTTAAACTCGAATAGTTGAGGTAGTGTTTAATGATGTTGCAAGTTCACTATTTACCACTAATGTTTAAATTGTATTATAAAAGAGTTTCATTTTACTTTTTTATATATTAGTGATTAAATTCACAATTTAAATATTGGAGTTTAAAATAACACGAAATTCACATTTTGGAGACCAAAAATGTAATTAATCTTTATATGTTTCTGGGTGTTGATTTTGTTATTAATTTCCTTCTTTTTTCTTGATTTAAATTTTGGCAAATTACACCTTTGACCCTAACCATTATTTGGAGATTAAAAATGTAATTAATCTTTATATGTTTGTCAGTTTTGATTTGGTTATTAATTTCTTCCTTTTTCTTGATTTAAATTTTGGTAAATTACACCTTTTATCCTAATAATTATTTTTGTTTAGCCACAGGTAAACTTATTGATGCCAAATAATTATTTGATAAATATAATACAAAATTCATAACTATCTTGGATTTAAGCTCCTGTAGTTGAGGTAGTGTTTAATGATGTTGCAAGTTCACTATTTACCACTAATGTTTAAATTGTATTATAATTGAGTTTGATTTTTCTTTTTTATATATTAGTGATTAAATTCACAATTTAAATATTGGACTTTAAAATAACACGAGATTCACATTTTCAAGACTAAAAATGTAATTAATCGTTATATGTTTATGGGTGTTGATTTTGTTATTAATTTCTTTCCTTTTTATTGATTTAAATATTGGTAAATTACACCTTTTACCCTAATAATTATTTGGAGACTAAAAATGTAATTGATCTTTATATGTTTATGAGTGTTGATTTTGTTATTAATTTCTTTCTTTTTTCTTGGTTTAAATTTTGGTAAATTACACCTTTTACCCTAATAATTATTTTTGTTTAGTCATGGGTGAACTTATTGATGTAAAATAATTATTTAAGAAGTATAATACAAAATTCATAACTACCTAGGATTTAAACTCCTATAGTTGAGGTAGTGTTTAATGATGTTGCAAGTTCACTATTTACCACTAATGTTTAAATTGTATTATAAAAGAGTTTTATTTTTCTTTTTTATATATTAGTGATTAAATTCACAATTTAAATATCGGAGTTTAAAATAACACGAGATACATATTTTGGAGACTAAAAATGTAATTAATCTTTATATGTTTCTGGGTGTTGATTTTGTTATTAATTTCCTACATTTTTCTTGATTTAAATTTTGGTAAATTACACCGTCTACCCTAACAATTATTTGGAGACTAAAAATGTAATTAATCTTTATATGTTTATGAGTGTTGATTTGGTTATTAATTTCTTCCTTTTTCTTGACTAAAATTTTGGTAAATTACACCTTTTATCCTAATAATTATTTTTGTTTAGCCACAGGTGAACTTATTGATGCCAAATAATTGTTTGATAAATATAATAAAAAATTCATAACTGCCTAGGATTTAAACTCCTATAGTTGAGGTAGTGTTTGACGAAGTTGCAAGTTCACTATTTACCACTAATGTTTAAATTGTATTATAATAGAGTTTGATTTATTTTTTTATATATATATTAGTGATTAAATTCACAACTTAAATATTGGACTTTAAAATAACACGAGATTCATATTTTGAAGACTAAAAATGTAATTAATCGATATATGTTTATGAGGGTTGATTTTTTTATTAATTTCTTTCTTTTTTCTTGATTTAAATTTTGGTAAATTACACCTTGAAGCCTAATAATTATTTGGAGTCTAAAAATGTAATTAATCTTTATATGTTTATGTGTGTTGATTTTGTTATTAATTTCTTTCTTTTTTCTTGATTTAAATTTTGGTAAATTACACCTTTCATCCTGTAAAATTATTTTTGTTTAGTCACGGGTGAACTTATTGATGCAAAATATTTATTTAATAAGTGTAATACAAAATTCATAACTACCTAGGATTTAAACTCATATAGTTGAGGTAGTGTTTAATGATATTGCAAGTTCACTATTTGCAACTAATGTTTAAATTGTATTATAATAGAGTTTGATTTTTCTTTTTTATATATAGTGATTAAATTCACAATTTAAATATTGGAGTTTAAAATAACACGAGATTCATATTTTGGAAATTAAAAATGTAATTAATCTTTATATGTTTATGAGTGTTGATTTTGTTATTAATTTCTTTCTTTTTTCTTGAATTAAATTTTGGTAAATTACACCTTTTAGCCTAATAATTATTTGGAGACTAAAAATATAATTAATCTTTATATTTTTATGAGTGTTGATTTTATTATTAATTTCTTTCATTTTTCTTGATTTAAATTTTGGTAAATTACACCTTTTACCCAAATAATTATTTGGAGACTAAAAATGTAATTGATCTTTATATGTTTATGAGTGTTGATTTTGTTATTAATTTCTTTCTTTTTTCTTGATTCAAGTTTTGGTAAATTACACTTTTTACCCTAAAATTTATTTTCGTTTAGTCACAGGTGAACTTATTGATGCAAAATAATTATTTAATAAGTATAATACAAAATTCATAACTACCTAGGATTTAAACTCCTATAGTTGAGGTAGTGTTTAATGATGTTGCAAGTTCACTATTTTCCACTAATGTTTAAATTGTATTATAAAAAAGTTTGATTTTTCTTTTTTTTAATATTAGTGATTAAATTCACAATTTAAATATTGGAGTTTAAAATAACACGAGATTTATATTTTGGAGACTAAAATTGTAATTAATCTTTATATGTTTCTGGGTGTTGATTTTGTTATTAATTTCCTTCTTTTTTCTTGATTTAAATTTTGGTAAATTACACGTTTTACCCTAACAATTATTTGGAGACTAAAAATGTAATTAATCTTTATATGTTTATGAGTGTTGATTTGGTTATTAATTTCTTCCTTTTTTGTTGATTTAAATTTTGGTAGATTACACCTTTTATCCTAATAATTATTTTTTTTTAGCCGCCGGTGAACTTATTGATGCCAAATAATTATTTAATAAATATAATACAAAATTCATAACTACCTAGGATTTAAACTCCTATAGTTGAGGTAGTGTTTAATGATGTTTCAAGTTCACTATTTACCACTAAAGTTTAAATTGTATTATAATAGAGTTTGATTTTTCTTTTTTATATATTAGTGATCAGATTCCCAATTTAAATATTGGAGTTTAAAATAACACAAGATTCATATTTTGGAGACTAAAAATGTAATTAATCTTTATATGTTTATGAGTGTTGATTTTGTTATTAATTTCTTTCTTTTTTCTTGATTTAAATTTTGGTAAATAACACCTTTTAGCCTAATAATTATTTGGAGGCTAAAAATATAATTAATCTTTATATTTTTATGAGTGTTGATTTTGTAATTAATTTCTTTCTTTTTACTTGATTTAAATTTTGTTAAATTACACCTTTTACCCAAATAATTATTTGGAGACTAAAAATGTAATTGATCTTTATATGTGTGTGAGTGTTGATTTTGTTATTAATTTCTTTCTTTTTTGTTGATTTAAATTTTGGTAAACTACACCTTGTACCGTAATAATTATTTTTGTAACGCCCTCAAAATAAACCCATAATATTATACATTCAAGATACAGAAAAGCGATATTATATTACAATCATCTGAGTATTATTACAAAATGCATTACATGTTAGCAATAAAAGTAAATACCCTATGTGCTTACAACTTTCCAAGTCAACACTTGGGTTACAAAAGAAGAGTATTAACTCGGAATACAAATTAAGCCCTTGCCTGATTTACATGTAATACAACAAAATTAACACATAAAGAGTCTTCAACTCTCTCTACCATCAAAGCTAAGATCTCGTAAGCAGCATAATACCTGAACCTGAAAATGATGTCCCATATAGGGTGAGCTAACGCCCAGTAGAGATATGCTAAACATAGTATGAATGATAACTAAAATGTCAGCAATTGATAAAGGTTTAACTCTTACACAACAACTTATGACACTATTCAATCCCATGATTAATATGTCCATGTTCTATTCCAGTTTCCATTTCCTATCAAATTCTCGATTCATAATTACAATTCAGAACTAGGCCAACCATTTTAGATGGAATCACATCTCATGGCTACGGTACTTCTATTTCAGGTGAGATAATAACTCATTTTAAACAGTTCATACTTCATAATGGATACACAATTTAGTGTTGTAACACAGTCAGACAAGACATTTCCATGCTTCTCAAATGATATACATTTTAGTGCTATATCAATTAAAACAAAACACTTTCATCCTCTCTAAATGATATACATTTTAGTGCTATATCAAATAAACATAGAAACACTTTTATACTTCACATCTGATACACATTGTAGTGCTGTATCAATGTCGGACCATTTCCGGTTTAGAGGTCCATCCCCCATCTTCCAATAAACCATGGAGTACATCCCCCATCTCCTCCCACACAAAGCAATGTATATAAGCAGTTATCTTATACAAGTTCAATCAATCAATACAAATGATACACATTTTAGTGCTGCATCAAGTCAAACAAAACACTTCCATACTTTCTAAATGATATACATTTTAGTGCTATATCAAATAAACATAGAAACACTTCTATACTTCACATCTAATACACATTGTAGTGCTGTATCAATGTCGGACCATTTCCGGTTTAGAGGTCCATCCCCCATCTTCCAATAAACCGTAGAGTACATCCCCCATCTCCTCCCACACAAAGCAATGTATATAAGCAGTTATCATATACAATTTCAATCAATACATAAAATTAATGTATTCTTTTAACCGTCTTATTCGATGACACATCCAATTGATTAGTTTTAGTTTGCCTAATCATCATGCATTGTCTACAACAATCAAAACTACCCTCCACCGGTAGTCCAAGGCAATTATTTCTAAACAGACAATAAAAGCACCAGCAGATAAATTATCCATATCTTCAAAAAATGAACAATCTATTAATCCGACTCCACTATTCCATCTCATAATGAACCACTATCATTATATTCAACTCAATCTAACAAATCCATAACTCTCCCAAATTAATTATACCAATTAATTTATACACAATTTAGGGCTTCCTCCCATTTTTCTCAATCTTGACCCCAAGGGTCCAAATAATACTAACAACATCAACAACCTTTATTTTAGACCCAAAACACACAAGGATGAGTCAAGTAAACAAAACCCCTCTTTTCAAAATAGTACCTTTCAAAACCATAACTTCCCCAAAACAAACCATTTAAACAAAAGCTCAATATTTAGGTTAAAGCTCATAAAGATGAGTAGGAATCCCTACCTCAAAGATGAAACCCAACGAAGAAGATCAAGAAAACGAAGTTGCTCCAAATCCCGAAATTTTCGGATCCCAAGATAGCCATCGACGATCAACACAACTTTTACAAAGGCCCAAGATGGGGAAATCACTCCTACTAGATCAATACCTAGAGAGAAGATAAGGGTTTAGAGAGAAAAGCTCTCCAATGGTGTTTTTTTTGAAAAAGTAAGAGAGAGAAAGGATGTGAAAAGTGATTCAAAAAGCTGAATCTTGGTGTGTTTAACCAGTCGCCCCGCTCGAGTGTGGAAACCCCCGCTCGAGCGTCACTCACAGACTCCCGCTCGAGCGTCCAAACCCCCGCTCGAGCGTCGGATACAACCAACCAGAAGTTTTTGCAGAATAGGTCCCCGCTCGAGCGTCGAACTCCCTGCTCGAGCGGAAAGGCAAAAAAAATCAAAGGTTCCCGCTCGAGCGTCAAACCCCCACTTGAGCGTCTGACCACTGCAGAGAAAAAATACTAGGAGGGTGATTTTCCCGCTCGAGCGCCAAAACCCCCGCTCGAGCGTCAAAATCGCCGCTCGAGCGGAGAGACCAAGATCTGGGCAAAATTCTACATTTTAAAACACAACCATCTAATTCCCAACTTGCCCAACACAACCCAAAACTCTAAAACAAGGAGTAAAGGATAGAAACGAGAATAAGATGACAACATATCCACAGAACCGAGTCCGGATTACAGTTAAACAACAAAAGGAAAACCGGGATCGCTGTAACCTCCCCCCCTTAAAGAATTTCGTCCTCGAAATTAAGAACACGCTAAAAGTACAAGGTCAACCAATCACACAACACACAACACCCAACACCCGAGTATTAGGAAAAGTCCTAATCTTCTAACAAATTTTCGATCTACTCTTACAAAAGAAGGGTTTACCAAGGAAATACGTTCCGAAAGGGAACAACCCTCTGGTATGCAAATACTCCAACATAACCAAGCCCTACCCGAGATAAATCACCAAAACACCCGACTAGCGCTCCATGCTATGTCACTACTCAACAATTATAATTCCAAATAGAACAACCAACACAACTCTTTTGTATACATTTATGAGAAATTATTTTCTGATTCAGGAGGCATTTCTCAAAAGTAATCAAGTTTTCAATGTTGACATTCCAAAACAAATTTTGCATTTTTTTTTTTTTTTGCGAAACTCAAAAGTTTGGTAAATATTTTTCATAAACACGGTGTTACTCGTAACACACGACCACCTACAATTTGTTTGCCAAAGACTTCCCATTGAAATTTCTCAGCAAAATTACAATTCAATGTTCAACAACCTGACCCATTACTGGTCACTTTATCTCTATTCAAGAGGCAATTTACAATATCTGCTACAACATGTATTTCTTCAAATCTAACAATTCCCAACATACATGGTTCACAATTTCATATCATAGTCAATGTTCATGATATATTTCCAATTCTACAATACATTCAACATATGCAATGACACATTAGACTTTCATTTCAAGGCGAGTTTCAAAATACTTCCGTGAACCAAAACAAATGCAATGTTTTTCAACTTAAGACATACTCAATGCCCTTAAAGTTCAACAATATACAACACATGCTCACACATCTACAAATAGATTCGGATATTTCTATCAGACCTGAAGTTTACTTACCCAAGTGGTTTCTCCCAAAGGTATTCAGATTTATACCGTTACCACTTAAACCCGTCAATTACAACTGGCCACAGCCGAACTCAGATATTCTCCTCAAATTATTTTCGAAAAAAATAAGGATCACAAACCCACGTCTCGATTCAAAATCATTTTAGTTTACAAGGAGTATTCAATGCCCCTCAAGTGAATCACAACGTAATCAACCCACAAAACCCGCCATTCTCACAGTGACGACGAAATTTTCAAAAACAGTATTTTCACGATAGGGACTCCTAAACGTTTGAAGTTTCCAACAACGCAGCAACATAAAGGATAACCTTATACACCCCGCGCCTTACACCGCACGAATAAGATTGAATAAGTCGAAACGACTCTAACAGTGTGCCACACTTACTTCACACAGTTTCACTACCTTACTCGTATTACCACTATCCAAACTGGACGACAGACGCTTATACCAAAGTGACCTAGCTCTGCCAAACCTCAAACCATGCGATTTCATCAGTAGCCACACTATAGCCTTACCAAGGCATTCACCTAGGATTCCCTAAGATTAATCCCCTTCTACACATCATCTGATGACAATATACGAACCACACACTAACACGCATCGTGCTATGTAAAACTTCCTCATTTAGAGATTTCACTCACCACCTCGACCGAACTCGAAGTAACAGAATTTGTATACCCCTTCCCTCGTACTGAGTTAATTGACAGGGTTTGCTATACCACAACATTTAATCCTACCAAGTAACCGTTCGTACCGAACATAAGCAAACATAGCGCCTTCATCCGCCAACAACCTATAGAGTCCACCCTTTATTCCACATCCTATTTGTCACTCATTCCTAGAGTACACCCAAGACACTAGGTCTCCGTGCCCAACAACCAGCCATTACTACTACTGAGCAACTATCTTTCACCGAACCCCGGCACAGTTGCATGTCGCCGATAAGGCTTCCAAAGACTCACCGTCCTAACCTTCCAGAAGAGTAAAAGTCCTCACCCTCCTTGCTTTTAACCCATGTCTCCATCTGCAATACCATACCACTGTGAATCCATCCACGGGTCACACCCTAACTACGGGCTATACGCTCGATCAACCCTTACGATAGCATCTCCTGACCTAACCAATGTTAAGGTACAAACCTATTGCATTCGATCATAATAAAGGAGCCCAAAAACTTAGGAGACACCCATATACTACTACCCGATGCCAACAACCATACCCTCATATAGGGGCTAACACTCCCTCAATCGAAACAAACAACCAGTATATATGCCAATTCGGCAACGTTACCTACCACGAAGGTACAAGTCTATTCCTAATAAGATTATGCACTATGCCCTCGTAAAACACCATGTTAAATACATACTACACCTAGTATTAATCGCACACTTCACATCCCCTCGAGGAGTTCTCACGACAGTAGATCAACATCACTTTCGCACATATAAGATCAATTAGATAACACTAATGAAATTCTGAACACCCGGCAAGTATAACTGTTCTCGTCTCCTAGTAATCCTGATTAAGATAAACATCTCTCAGTAATCCTTTCAAATTTGAAAATATGGCTCATAAGTCCTCATTTTTCCCAAACCCAAACGCACGCATATAAATGCATTATTACCAAAGATTTTATGGTCTCACAACAACCTATTATATTAATAAAACTTTTAGAGCCACTACAAGCTCTAACTTGCCCATTTCAAGAAAATAGATAAGCACTGGCACACACAACTATATAAATATATATATATAGAAACAAACAACCTTGACGTTCCAACATTTCCAAAACACATTGGTTACACAACAGAACCCAATGATTACATAACTGTAGACGTCCCCGAACGTCCCGGGAGGATGTCCCCCGTTTTGTTCATTTGGGTTCACTACAGTTCGGACTCAGATTGTCACGGTTCTAAATCTGAAACAAAGAGTCCAAATCCGGCAAATCATTTTTGAAAACAGATTTTTTTGAAAGAAGTGCCAAACATGGACTGCTTTGCCAGATACAGAGTCGCCACCTAAATATTTTATTTTGGAAAATTTAGGAAACCCTGACTCGCTGCCTAAGGCCACGTGTCCGTCATCACCAAAGTTGCCTCGGCTCGGAACTTGGGTACGATTGGGGAAGGTCACTTCGTGAGCACCCCCGCTCGCCCGATCAAAGATCGGCCTCTACTAACCATGATATCTAGTTTTGAAAACATTATGCGTTCTTATTCTGGTTATTAGCCTAGATTTACTATGTGATGCGCACAGCAAAACAAGTATAGACTGAGTCGCCTGAATTGGAACGAAGCACTTCATGTTTGTTTTGAAAATGGTTTGCTACTCGCAAGTAGGCTAAAATACAGGTTTTGCCACCCTCAAGTGGGCTTAAGACTCATAGTCAATGCATTATTCCAATTCAGATAACCCAACCTTCACCCACAGGCATTCAAGCAGGTATATCACATAAGCACATAGCCTCATGGTAAGCATGCTATCATGGCAGTCACTCACACTCATGCAAGGATGCTAAAGCATAAATGCTTACCGAGTACTCCAAGCCAAAACAAAAGCTATGTTAGAAATTCATGCATGATTCTAACTATACAGAAATGCCTAATGCAACACATACAGAAATGCAACTAGAAATAGGCTCGCCTATCCTAAGATGGCATATGATGATGCTACAGCTAACATGTATTCAACTCGGAATTGAAATACAAATGCAGTTAGTATGATGCGCCGAGCCCGGTGCATGCAAAACAGATGAATGAATGCAAACATGCTATCATACTGTATGCTAATTGAAATATGCCCTAATCTAACCATCATAAGCGGGTAAATAAAAGGGAGAAATACGTGGGGTTGGAAGACATACATCACACACACGCACACTTATTACAAATGCGCCCTCGCTCGGCGGATCCGAATAAATAATACAGTCCGAATAGATAATAGCTACAGCTAATTACTTACACAACCACTAACTAATTAACAAATTAGCTAAGTAAGCGAATAAATGAAATGAATGTGACCGCCTCAGCTCTGTTTTGGATGATGAAAGATATATGCATGCTCAGATCGCCTCGTCGGGAAATTCCATCGCGATGCCCCATCTCACCTTTGTTTGCAACTGATTTCAGAAACTTGCACAAAGCTCCAGAAGGCTGAAACTCCACCTTGGGAAGGCCACCGACTAGGTATTGGTTTAGGGAACATCCACCGACCACCACTAATGGTGAAAAACCCAAAAGGGTGGTCGGCTTGCCAGAAAAGCTGGTCGGTCGACCACCTTCAGCCTCTGGATTCTGGTTTTTCTGCAACAAAGGCAAGAAGGAGAGAAAGCAAGGTATTTGCAACACATGTGTGCACGACCACTGTCCCCGTCCTTGCACAAGCTCTAGGGAGTGTGTTTCTCGGTTCTCGAACCATCAACCACGCATTTCGATGCACGATGGCCGAGGAATCGAATTGCACTACTTGATATGACATGAATGCACAAATACACACTTAAGGCCTAAATTCCATCATGGGAAATCCGGAATGTTGGCGACCGAGAATCGAGGCACGTTTCGTCACTTGGAGTACGAAACATCCCTCGTTTCCCGTGCTTGGGCTAACTCCTACCCCAAACACGAATGCAAAGGAGATGGCATGCAAAATGCGACTAATATGCAACCTAACATACACAATATTATGAAATGACATGCACGATGCTCGATGAAATATGGCATGCACAATGCCCTAACATGGAACCTAGCATACACAATGCTATGGAATGAAATGACATATATAATGCATGATGGACTTACACCAACATGAGTGGACCTCATCCACACTCATATCAGTAGCCATTAGGTGAAAATGAGACAACCGAAATGCATGCACACATGCATGAATACCAAGGACCGAACCTAAGGCATCAAATGCCACTCTACCAAAGCATGGCAAAGGGTGATAGATGGCATACAAACATGCAATTTCCAGCATTGAAACATGATGCTAAATGGTCCCGAAACATGGAAATATGGCAACCGATGTATGGAATGAGCCCCGAAACTCAAAACTAGGCACACGTATTGAATTATAACTATGTAAAGCAAGCATTATTTGACCATGAAGCACAAAGACAGAGCCAAGGTAGTCCCAAAACATGCACATTTCTAGTTTAAAGCATGACCAAAAAAATGTTAACATGATGGACTAAAATAGCATGCAAATTTGGCTAGCAAGCATGGTTTACATGGCATGTATACGAAGCGTATGAGAACTCATCAAACCAGCCAAAAACAGTGAATAAAACATGTCAAAATATGCCCAAATAATCACTGAGATGCAGCCAACATGTGCAAAAATGATGAGCTCCTTTGAAAGGACATGTAAGGGGTTACTCAACACATATATGATGGACACTTAGCATAGCAAACCCAACTCTGGAAATAAAATATGACAGCCCTAAAACTCACCAAAAAGGGCCTGAAATTGATCAATAAAGCATACAATGAAAGGTCCTTTTGAAAGGCCTTGAGGAGGGTGTTCTACACATGCATGAGGGACATAAAAAATGGCCAAAAGAGCCTTGGACAGAGCTAAGGCAGACCTCAAAACCCTCAGAATGAGGCCTGAAACATGACTTCAAAGCATGCAAAAAGGGGTCTCTTTGGAAGGCCAACAAGACCACCAAACAAGACAAGGAGAGAGGGGGTCACCCCCCTCTGATTTTGGCTCTCAAAAATGCATCTAAGCCACTAAAAATACACTGGATTTCAGTGGCTAAGAGGCCAAACCATGGCCAATGCAAGTGCTCTAATGCATAGCCCTAATCATGAAGAGATGAAGCATGCACGGGGGGAAGATGACCCCAAACAGAAAAGAGACCTTAACCAAACTTGAAGAGGAGATTAAAACAAGATCTTTTTCAACTTATGACCAATCTCGAAAATGTCCACAAGTAAGGCTAAAATAGGATGCAATATTGGCCCTAAAAGAGAGATTGAACAAACAAGGAAGTAGATGACTTCAAACAGCAAAGTGACCTCAATCAATATTCAAGAGGAGCTCAAAATATGACACTTTTTAGTTTATGACAAAGTCCAGAAATACCTGCAAGTAAGGCTAATCAATGGAGCAAAAAAATACAAGTTTTAGGGAAATAGGTGCTTACCCTTGAAGAGCAGCAAAGCTGGAGCTTTTGGACAAAGTTGGTGAACCTTCAACCCTTCCAAATCAGTCCCAAAGTGCTGGAATGGATGGTGGAGATGTGGTGCTAAGGGTTGTAGTGCAAATGGACCAAGAAAACTAGGGTTTGGAGGCTCAAGTGTAGAGATATAGAGAGGGAGAGAGTTGTAAGCCTTCAAAGTTCTTCAACCCTTGGAAATGCAGATCAGCCTCCCCTTTATAGAGGAGAGGCTCTAAAGCTTCTCCAAGAAGCCTCAATATCCTCCATACACGTGTATGGAGGATGGTCCAATTGCCTCACAGCTGGCACAGCTGTAATGCACTCAGGAATGGCAAAAAGCAGATGGCTGGCCGACCAGTCCAGGTGGTCGACCGACCCCATGCCCTGGTCGGTCGACCAGGGTTCAAAAAGGTCAAGAAGAATTTCTGGTCGGCCATACCAGAAAGGTGGCCTCCCAGATGAGTAGAATACAGCTATATGGTGAAAAACCAGAAAATGTGACCCAAAAGAGGGAAAAACCAGCTTTCTAGCAAGGTTCAAAAGGGTCAAGAAGAAAAAGCTGGTCGGCCTACCATATTGGTGGCCTTCCAGGTGAGTACAACACAATGCTGATATGGGAGACCAGAAATTGTGATCCAAAAGTGGGAAAAACCAGCTTTCTGTCAAGAAAAATCGGCTGGAGGAGAGAGAAAATATTTTTCAAAAGAATTTCTGGTCTCCCACCATACTACCACCTTCCTAACAATGAAAATAGGGTCCATGCCAAAAATGAACCCTAACCGATGCAAAACGAGGGTTTGGGGGCCAAAACGCGCGGCCTGGGGTCCCGAAAACAGGTTGTTAGGCACCGGAGGTGGCATATGACTACGAAGGTCGTCTCTCGGGCCACAGTGTTCCTCTAGGGAGGGGAAACAAGGTGTGTACCAAAAACCGAAGCAAACGGAGGTAGTTAAGCGGTCTCGAACCGAGGCACACGGTCGACGGCTCCGAAAACCGAAAACTGGTCTCCAAACGACAAAAGTGGCCTACGACCACGAAACGTAGCCTACAACCACTGAGAGATGGTCTACGAGACCTCTCCCTCCCTTCGGGAAGAGAGAACGGAGAAAATAGGACCTGGTTCGCAAACTGAGGCAAAGCACGAAAGAGCCCCGAAGTCCGGAGGCAAGGCTCGCAGCCGAGACTCTGAAACCTCAGAACGAGCACAATATGCATCATCACCGAGCGCTCAATCGGTGACGTCTGAGTCTTAAGGTTGGTCAAAAATGGGGTGTCTACAGTTGCCCCTCTTTGACAGAACTCGAAAGTCATAAGTGACGGGAGTGAATGTCAAAGCCCAGAGACGACCCATTTTTGACAAGGCCGAAGACTTAGACAAACAGGCGAGATAAACAAAGATATGCCCGCTGTAGACGTCCCCGAACGCCCCGGGAGGGAATGAGTCCCCCGTTCCGTTCGTCTTGGGCTCACTACAGTTCAGGACTCAAATTGTCACGGTTCTTAATCTGAACCAAAGAGTCCAAATCCGACAAATCGTTTTTTGGGAAAACAGATTGTTGAAAGAAGTGCCAAACATGGACTGCTTTGCCAGATACAGAGTCGCCACCTAAATATTTTATTTTTGGGAAATTTAGGAAACCCTGACTCGTGCCTAAGGCCACGTGTCCGTCATCACCAAAGTTGCCTCGGCTCGGGAACTTGGGTACGATTGGGGAAGGTCACTTCGTGAGCATCCCCGCTCGCCCGATCAAAGATCGGCCTCTACTAACCATGATATCTAGTTTTGAAAATATTATGCGTTCTTATTCCAGTTATTAGCCTAGATTTACTATGTGATGCGCACAGCATACAAGTATAGACTGGATCGCCTGAATTGGAACAAAACATTTCATGCTTGTTTTTGAAAGATGGTTTGCTACTCGCAAGTAGGCTTAAAATGCAAATTTTGCCACCCTCAGGTAGGCTTAGAAAACATGGTTTTGCCACTATCTAGTGGGCTTAAAACTCACAGTTGATGATTTGTCCCAATCCAAACAACCCAACCTTCACCCACAGGCATTCAGGCAGTTATATCATATAAGCATATAGCCTCATGGTAAGCATGCTATCATGGCAGTCACTCACACACATGCAAGGATGCTGAAGTATAAAACTTACCGAGTACTCCAAGCCAAAACAGAAGCTAATTAGAAATCCATGCATGATCCTAATTATACAGAAATGCCTAATGCAACACATGCAAAAATGCAACTATAGCAGGCTCGGCTATTCTAAACATGGCATATGGAATGCTACAGCTAACAAGTACTCAACTTAAAATTGAAATACAAATGCAGCTAGTATGATGCGCCGAGCCCGGTGCATGCAAAACAGATGAATGAATGCAAACATGCTATCATACTGTATGCTAATTGAAACATGCCCTAATCTAACCATCATAAACTGGTAAATAAAAGGGAAAGAAAGACGTGGGGTTGGAAGACATACATCACACACACGCACACTTATTACAGTTGTGCCCTCACTCGGAGGGTCCGAATAAATAATATACAGTCCCAAATGAATAATTTACAGTCCGAATAAATACAAAACCTTAATTAATTAACAAATTTAACTAGAAAAGCAACAAATTGGCATGCAAGCCAGGGACTGCCTCAACTCTGATCCGGATGATGAATGATGCATGTTCGGGTTGCATTGTGCGGAAATCCATTGCGATGCCCCAATTAGCCTCTGTTTGCAATTGTTCTTGGAAAGCGCGCCAAGCTCCGGAAGGCTGCTGGTTTTTGATTTGCTATAACAGAGAGCAGGAAAGGGACATGGCAATGTATTTTCACATATGTATGCACGACTACTCTTCAGGGAGTGTAGTCTTCGATCCTCGTGCCACCAATCACGCATCTCAATGCATGATGGCCGAGGAGTCGAATTGCACGACTCAATATGGAATGAATGCACAGATAAACACAACAAAACTGAGACTCCATCATGGATAATCCGGAGTGTCGGCGACTGGGGAATTGAGACACGTTCCGTCACTCGGAGTACGTAACGTACCTCGTTTCCCGTGCTCGGGCTAACTCCTATCCCAAACACAATGCAATATGCATGACATGCGTGAATGCAACTAAGATACAACCTAACATACACAATGCTATGAAATGGCATACACGATGCACGAGGTAACATGGCATACACAATGCACTAACATACAACCTAGCATACACAATGCTATGAAATGAAATGGCATACACAATGCAAAATGGACTTATACCAACACAAATGGACCTCAGCCACACTCACATAAGAGGCCATTAGGTGAAAATGAGACACTCGAGATGCGTGCACACATGCACGCAAACCGAGGACCGATCCTAAGGCACGAATGCCACTCTACCAAAGCATGGTAAGGCATGGAACATGATATGCAAACAAGCAAATTTCAGCACTAAAACATGATGCTAAACAGCCCCGAAGCATGGCAATATGGCACCCGATGCATGAGATGAACCCCGAAACACAAGACTAGGCATACGCAATGACCTATAGCTATACAAAGCATGCATTATTTGATCATGAAGCATGAAGACAGAGTCAAGGCAGTCCCAAAACATGAACTTTTCCAGTTTAGAGTGTGGCCAAAAAGTGCTAGCAAGATGGCTTAAATTAGCATGTGATTTTGACTATCAAACATGGATTACATGGCACTGTAGACACCCCATTTTTGACCATCCTCAAGACTTGGACGTCACTGATTGAACACTCAGTGATCACCCTTGTTTGTGTTCGTCTTGAGTTCTCGGAAGCCTTGGCAACGCGCCTTGCCTCAGGATCTCTCGACTCGACTGTTTTGTGTATGGTTTTGCACCAAACACTTGTGTTTTGCCTTTGAGAGGCAGGGTAGGGCTTGTAGACCATCCCCACCCATCACCGGCCAGGGCTTGAGGCCACCGGCTGTGTTTTGTGGCCACCGGCCAAATGTTTGGCCGGCCGGAACTATAGATGGGCGGCCGGCTATCTTTTTTTGGTCAATTGCATCTTTGGCCTGCCAACTACTGTGCATTTGCTTTTGCAGATATTTTCTCACAACTGGCATGCATTTGGCTCCCCTCCATACACGTGTATGGAGGGATCTCTCTCTTTAGAAGCTTGTCTTGTAAGCTTTACAAGACAAAAAGCTCTATAAAGAGAGGTCTTCTCTCTTGAGGAAAGGGGTTAGACATTTTAGACAGCCATTTTTAGGGTTTGAGTTCTAGGGTTAGGGTTTGGTTCATATCCCATCTCTATATCTCTCTCTAGTGCGTGTTTTGTCTTATTTTTGCTCACAAACACCCACCATCACACCATCTCTTGGAGCTGAGGCCCTTGAGGGTTGTTTTGGAGTTTTGGAGCTGGTTTCAACCTAAAGAAGCTGCTGGAGCTCCATTGTTGAAGAGGGTCTTCAAGGGTAAGAAGCTTGTCCCTTTATTCCCCATTTTTGCAAAGCTTTTCTACCTATCTTGCAGCTGTTTTTTGGCTTTGTATATAACACATAAAAGTTCTTTTTTTAAGGCCTCTAAATAGTTTGTTAAGAGTGTTTTAAGCTTTGGGGTTGTTTGACCCCTCTTAAGCCTTGTTTGGCCCTTGTTTTGTGCTATTTTGTGTGAGCTCCGGGACCATTGAGTTTGGACCTCCTCACCACTGAAATCTTGAGGGATTTCAGAGGTGAGGATGGTGCCTTAAGGTCCTAGGAAGGAGAGGGCCACCCCCTCTCCTTGTTGTCCTTGAAAAGGACCATTTTTGCCTCTTGAGGGAGCACCATGTTTAAGTGTGTGTTGGCCATGCCTTAGCTGATTTTTGTGCTTATTATGTCATAATATGCCTCTGTTTTGAGTTGGTTTTGGTACACCATGCTTGCTTAGCATACATGCCTTGTAATGCCATTTTGTTGCCTTAACATGCATCTAGGTTTTAACCCTTATTCAAGCATGTATTAGGCCTAGCTTTGTGAAGCTTTTTTACTTGTTTTGCCATGTTTAAGCTCTGTCCTTGGCTATTTTGGTCGACCAAGGCTCCCATTGCATAGTTCTTTTGCATTTTGGCTTGTTAGCCTTAAGTTTTGGACCACTGTTGCATGTTTAGCCTATCTTGTTTGCTTGGTTTGGCACCATCTTAACATGATTTCAGAGCTTATATTGCATGTCATTAGTCCATGCTTAGCCTCTTTTAAGTGTGCTTGAAAGTTGCCTTTGTTTGCTTAAGTGTTGGCTCATTAACATATGCATTCTTGCATGTGTGTTTGGTCCCATTTCTTGAGCTTTTGGCCACTGTTTTAGGCCTAGTTAGGGCTGCCTAAATCATGTTTAAGTCCATCTCTTTGCTTGTTGCATATGCTCCTTGTATGTTGTAGCATATTGGTGAGTTGTTGCATGTTTGAACTTGCATGATTGAATGAAGTCACATGCTTGCTTGCATGCTTAAACACCTACATTGTACCTTGCATGCTTGTTGGTTGCATTGTCTCATGCCTTGCATGTTTTGTATGCTTCTTTGCATTTCCATGTTGCATGCTGGCCAACATGCTTAGGATTGCATTGCATAAGCATGCATGCTAGACCTCTTGAAATGAGTATGATAGAGGTTGGGCCTCCGTGTGTGTTTATTTGGTTTGCATTTCATTTGAAATTGAAGTTGCATACTTGATTCTTTGGGCCATCATGCATGGAAATGCGTGATTGGTGGTCCGAGAATCGAGGCTCATGTCCCTTTGAGTCATAAACATGATAAGGGATATGATTGGTGCATACATTGCTTGAAATGCATTGCCATGCCAAGTATTGCCCTTTGCTACTGTCAAACCAGATTCTGCAGGAACTTTTGTCCGACCGGCCACATTTAGTGCCGACCGGCCACCATTGTTGGCCGATGGATCAAGTTTGTGGCCGGTGACCATTCCACATGGCCGGTAGTGTTCTCCTTCAGCCGGTGGTGTTCCCTGGAATCCATAGAGCAAACCCTGAGACTTTGGCAGTCATCAGAGGAGCAGAGCAGGGAAAACAGAGGCATCTTGAGCATGACAGTGGATTTCCGGGCGAAACCGAGCACGCATGCATCGAGCCCTCTCCCCGAGGCTGCTGTTTATTGCTTTCTTAGATTAATTAATTTACTTAATTAATTTAGTTGGTCTGTAATAATTAATTAGCTGGGATAGTTAATTCATTATTCGAATTGTATTATTCTTTTGGTCCCTCCGAGCGAGGGAAAATTTGTAATAAGTGTGGGTGAGTGTGTGTATGTCTTCCAACCCCCACTTCTTTCTCTCTTTTACTTGCCTGCTTTGATGGTTAGTGTTAGAGCATGTTTACTTTAGCATATCCTATGCTATGCATGCGTGCATCATTCATCAATATTGCATGCACCGGGCTCGGTGCATCATGCTAATTGCATTATATTTCAAAACAAATTTGAATACATGCTACTTGTACGTTTCACATGTCATCCTTAGATCGGCCGAGCCTATTCTAGTGACATTTTGTATGTGACACATTAGGCACTTAACATGGACTTGGATCATGCATTGATTGCTAACATGTTCTTGTTTTGGCACGGAGTACGATGTAAGTATTTTATGCTTTAGCATACCGCATGTGTGTGAATGCTACTATGACAGCATGCTTACCATGAGGCTAGTTGCTTATGTGATATAACTGCTTGAATGCCTGTGGGTGAAGGTTGGATTGTTTGAGTTGGAACAACTCCTTGAAATACGTATTTTAGCCTACTTGCGAGTAGCAAATTCCAAAACGCTTTCCAAATAAACGGATATGCAATGCTTGTTTCCAAATTAGGCGATCTAGTCTATACTTTTGTGTTGTGCGCATCACTTAGTAATTCTAGGCTAATTAACGGGGATAAGAACACATAACGTTTTCAAAAACAGGATATCATGGTTAGTAGAGGCCGATCTTCGGATCGGGCGAGAGGGGGTGCTCATAGCTGACCTTCCCCAATCGTACCCAAGTTCCCGAGCTGAGGCAACTTTGGTGATGACGGACACGTGGCCTTTGGCACCGAGTCAGGGTTTCCTAAATTCTCCCAAAATAAAATATTTAGGTGGCGACTCTGTATCTGGCAAAGCAGTCCATGTTTGACA
Organism: Camellia japonica; assembly: GCA_030407325.1. NCBI lineage: Eukaryota > Viridiplantae > Streptophyta > Magnoliopsida > Ericales > Theaceae > Camellia > Camellia japonica. The sequence continues at coordinate 209,805,539 of JAPPVO010000002.1, read as the reverse complement.
CTTCTTTCAAAAAATCTGTTTCTCAAAACGATTTGCCGGATTTGGACTCTTTGGTTCAGATTAAGAACCGTGACACAAATTGAGTCCGAACTGTAGCATGAGGCCCACGGGCACGTCTACAGTTTCTGGCGACTCCGCTGGGGAGCTTAGAGAGCTTGACTCGAACTCGTGATATCCTGTTTTGATTACACTTATGTGTTTCTTTGCATTGCATGTGCATTGGTGCGCCTAGGACATCGTGTTTGCCATCTGCCATTCCTGAACGGTTTGCCGGAGGCTTGTCTTATCAAGGCATGACCATAAGGCTGACCGGTTGTGGGCTCTGACAGCATGGGAATACAAATCCCAGTTTTACCGGGGCACCCTTTTGACCATTCGACCTAGTGCATATTCGG
>JAPPVO010000002.1:209723425-209805044 GCA_030407325.1 Camellia japonica | reverse complement strand
CGTGCCTCCCAGGCCCTCCAATAGCCGCCGAGTAAGTCTTCCCGCCCGCGAGAGGCTGCACTCATGTAACAATAGAGGGTAGCCAGGCCAGCGCCACCCCAGTCGTACCGATTGACCTGTGATAGGTCCACTAGGGCACTCAGAAGATACAATCCAACAGTGTCCCCCTATCAGCAAACAAAGTGGTGCCAAAGAGGAACATGAGAAAACCTCGGGCGTACTGCTCAATCTCCTCAGGAGACTCAGGCTCCATCTCCGGCCTCCGAAAACGGGAAGAGAACCAGGTGTACCGGACTCTCCCGGAAGCTCTGTCTACAGGTGGACGAGCCCCCAATAAATGTACCCATGCGGCCTCCCACTCTCCCATATCCTCATCATAAGGTATGGGCCAACCGCCTATGTCTAGGCCGGTGAGTACGGCAAAATCCAACGGGGTCATGGTCATATCCCCGGTGGCGGAAAAATGGAAAGAATTGGTGGTCTCCACCAAAGCAGCTAATAATGTCCTACTGGCAGGACAGTGTGATAACCCCATACAGAATGCCCCGAACCCGGCTGAATCGACCAAATCCCGGACAGCCTCCGGGAGCTCGGCGTACCACTCTCTCGCGGCAGTGGAGCCATATCCTCGCACGGCGCGAGAGCCAACCTGCATTCAGAATGAATACATGTGTTCAGTACACAATAAAATGCAAGCCGTGTGCAAATGAAATGAAGTAGCTGTGTGCAAATGAAATGAATGAGCTGTGTGCAAACGCAAGTAAATAAGCTGTGTTCGATAATCAGTGGGCTGCGTGTTCACTTTAATTTATATCTGGGCTGCGTGTTCAGTAAATCTGTGTTTTGGGCTGCGTGTTCAAATCCTAATCAGTGGGCTGCGTGTTCACTTTAATTTATATCTGGGCTGCGTGTTCAGTAAATCTGTGTTTTGGGCTGCGTGTTAAATCCTAATCAGTGGGCTGCGTGTTCACTTTAATTTATATATGGGCTGCGTGTTCAGTAAATCTGTGTTTTGGGCTGCGTGTTCAAATCCTAATCAGTGGGCTGCGTGTTCACTTTAATTTATATCTGGGCTGCGTGTTCAGTAAATCTGTGTTTTGGGCTGCGTGTTCAAATCCTAATCAGTGGGCTACGTGTTCACTTTAATTTATATCTGGGCTGCGTGTTCAAATCCTAATCAGTGGGCTGCGTGTTCACTTTAATTTATATCTGGGCTGCGTGTTCAGTAAATCTGTGTTTTGGGCTGCGTGTTCAAATCCTAATCAGTGGGCTGCGTGTTCACTTTAATTTATATCTGGGCTGCGTGTTCAGTAAATCAGTGTTTTGGGTTGCGTGTTCAAATCATTAATCAGTGGGCTGCGTGTTCACTTTAATCTGGGCTGTGTGTTCAGTAAATCAGTGTTTTGGGCTGCGTGTTCAAATCATTAATCAGTGGGCTGCGCGTTCACTTTAATCTGGGCTGTGTGTTCAGAAAATCGGAGTTTGGGACTGTGTGTTCTACTCTTAATCAGTGCTGGGTGTGTGTTCACCATCGACTTGGACTGTGTGTTCAGGAAATCGGTATTTGGGACTGTGTGTTCTATTCTTAATCAGTGTGTGCGATGTGCTCACCTTCAAATTCGGGCTGTGTGTTTGACAAATCAGTGTATGAGCCGTATGTTCAATTCTTAACTAATGTGTGCCGTGTGTTCATAATCAATCAGTCAATGAGCCGTGTGTTCAACAATTCAAGTGTTTAAGTCACATGTTCAGAATGCAAACAAAGTACTATGTCATAAGCTAAAACTGTGTGTTTAAGCATGGCAAAGCTACAAAGTGCACGAAAAATGCAGGAAATAAAGTAAAATACCTCTCGTGCTTCGTGAGAGAGGTGTTGCTCCGGCTCTCGCAGAAGTAAATCCCCGGGTGCCCGGTCATTGAACTCAGTGAAACGATGAAAAACGGCCCGCGGAAGCATATGTACCGGTGGGGCGTACCTCCCGGGAATAAAAGGGCGGACTCTCGGGGGAAGTGCCATAATATCAAAATCATCTCCGGCACCTGGAGGACCTCCACCATGAGGGTAATCACCCGCCATTTCAAGAAATCAGCAAAAATGAGCCAAAATTGGAAAAAGTCAACAAAAGTCAACTCTCGGGAAAGGAAAAAGTCAACAAAAGTCAACTCCCGAGAAAATCTTCCAAATATTGAGACAAACTTACCTCAAGTGGTGAAAATGAGAAAAGAAGCCCCGAAATCAAAATTTAATCGACTCAAAGTGCTTAAAACTGAAAGATTTCGCGAAAACAACTTGCAAAAAAGGGCTGAAAAGCGCGTATAAAGTGCAGATCTGAAAGAAAAAATGATTTGGAAGGCAAGAGGAGAAGTTTTCACGGTTGTGGGTGTGGTCTTGGATTGAATGGATGAGGATATATATAGAAAATGAGGCAAAAGACAAAATTGCCCCTACTTTTGTGCAGGTGGCCGGCCGGCCACCTTTCCTAGCTGGCCGGCCATTTGCTTTTTGGAACATGGCCGGCAGCCTCCCCTAGGGCAGCCACCTGGCCGGCCATGTCCCCCACCTCCCCACCTAGCTCCCTGCAAATTTTGAGGAAGATCGGAGTTCCCGGGACCTGAAAAAGTTCAAGAAAAGTGCACTTCCGGTCGCGAAATTGCTCCGCCGGAACTTCAGTTGCAATTTCTGACATGTGTCTCATCATCACTCATCAAAATCAAGGTGTATCCTTTTTGAACATGTTGTAACCTCTCCGGGAGGTGAATCAGAGGCCGCGATCAAGTTGCCTTCACCGAAATGCGCGTTTTCTTACTCGTTATTTCGCAACAAACGGGCACCCTGATTCGTGCTCATTTTGCATTGTTGTGCACATAACTTGCATTCTCATGAACATTTTGCATTGTCATGCATGTTTCCTTAGTGTACCATACCTCTGTGCTTGAGCATGCGTTGTCACGCGTGTTCCTTTCTCGCATTGTGTTGCATTCACTCGCCGACACTGCGTGTGTCAAACTTTCGGAACCACATGAATCACATTGAATATATGTTGTTAGCATATTGTTCTTGTTGAATTTCTCTCTTTTGCAGGCACGATATTGTATGTACGGTTCATTTGAGGCTGGTGCGACCAGACGAATCGCGCAGGTATCGTATCTTCTCCGTGTGAGACGCGACGAGAGTCGAATGATTCTCCGCATTCCTAACTGCATGAAATGTAGTCGTTGCTTTGCATTCTTGCTTAAAACTGTTGCATCTATTTGCGAATACTTGCCTCATTACAGCTTGCTGCATTTGCATGATCATTTGGCTCTGTGCATGTCGCTTTGCATTTTGCCCCCCCTGCCTGCGGGCACATATCTCTGTTCATCTTGTATGATTGTCTAAGTCTTCGACCTTGTCAAAAATGGGTCGTCTCTGGGCTTTGACATTCACTCCCGTCACTTGTGACTTCCAAGTTCTGTCAAAGAGGGGCAACTGTAGACACCCCATTTTTGACCGACCTTAAGACTCAGACGTCACTGATTGAGCGCTTGGTGATATTGCATATTGTGCTCGTTCAGAAGTCTCAAAGTCGCGGCCGTGCGCCCTGCCTCCGGACTTCCGAACTCTCTTCTGTGCCTTGCCTCGGTTTGCGAACTGGACTCGGTTTTCTCTGTTTTCTTTCCTGAGGGGAGGGAGAGGTCTCGTAGACCATCTCTCAGTGGCCGTGGGCTACATTTTGTGGCCGTAGGCCATTTTGCCCATTTCGGAGCCCAGTTCCCGGTTTTCGGAGCCGTCAGGCCGTGTGCCTCGGTTCGGGACCACCCAACCATCTCCGATTCCTCCGGTTTTTGGCATGCATCTCATTTACTCCCTTTTGAGGGACACTGGGGTCTTAGATACCCACTTCGTGGTCGAATGCCACTTTCGGTGCTTAACAGCCTATTTTCGGGACCCCGAACTGCGTGTTTTGGTCCCCGAGCATTCGTTTTGCATTGGTTTTCGTTCATTTTTGGCAGGTACCTCTGTTTTATCACCAGGAAGATCACTGGAGGGTGGGAGGCCAGCAATTGTCTCAGCGACCAGTTATGCTCCTCCGGCGCCCCCCGGCGCCCGTTTTTCTCACTTCCGGGCTAATGTTGAACACCCTAGGGCCATTTTCTTCAAGCCAAAACCACATATTTGTGTTGTACACACATGGGAGGACCCTAAAAACACATGGCCGGCCAATAACTCCAATTGACCCTTTTGAACCCCTCTCTAAAATGGCCTATTCTCTCTCTTGTTTTAGAGTTGTCAGTTTTGAACCACAGGGTCTTGTTCAGCACACATGGGAGGCCACCAACATGTGGTGGCCGGCCAGAAATTATGTGTTTCATTTTTGCCCCTTGGCCGGCCGGCCATAGGGGGTGGCCGGCCGCCACCTGCAACAAAAGTGGCAGGCCGGCCATGCTTCTTGGGAGGTGTGTTTCACAGCTGTATAGCTGTATCCCCCAAAATATCTGATTTCGGGGGATATTTTGTATGCAAGGGAACTTAATCCCTTAAGGCTTAGACTCTTGAAGACACTTTGAGACACCATCCTTGCATGCATACATCTCTCTCCCTCTCCCTCAAGAGTTAAAGACTTGCCTCAAGCTTAGAAACACATATACATCTCCATCTCTTTGATTTTCTCTCAAGTTTGTGCCATTTCTTCATCATCATCAAGCACCACCATCACCACTCCATTTCCAGCAGCAAGGAGAGGTTCTCAGAGGCTTAGAAGCAACATTCCTCAAGCCAAGAGGTAGAAAAGAAGAGGTCTTCAAGGGTAAGTCTCCATTCCCTCTTTTGTAGCATTTTCTTGCTTCACTTCTTAAGCCTACTTTGTCACTGTTTTGGGCTCCGACCTTAACTAAAACTAGGTCTATTTTGAGCTATTCTTCATGTTTGTTCAAGGGCTCAACCCTGTTTGAGCCCTCCATCTTGCACTTGTTTCAATATCCTCTTATATGCCATTATTTTGCATGAATTATTGCCCTATGTGTGATCTGTTTTCGAGCATAATGTAAACTGTGAGAGGGACTATTTTGAGCCCCTCTTCAACATTTAAGAAGGGCTCAACCCTGTTTGGCCTCTCTATCATGCACTTGCTTCATAATCTCTCATATTTACCGTAAATTTGCATGATTTGTTTGACCTACATATAGTCTGTTTTGGAGCATGTCATGAACTGTGAGTAAGCTTATTTTGTGTCCCTCTACAACATTGTATAAGGGATCAACCTTGTTGGGGGTCTCCATGTTGTGCTTGTCTTTATACCCCTCTTTGACCCCCATTTTTGCATGCTTTTTTAAGCTTATCTAGCTTCTGTTTTCGGCCATCATCAGAACTGGAAGGAGTCATATTTTGATCTTCTTGTCATATTTTATTAAGGTTCTTTGCTGGTTTGATGAATGTTTGGGGTACCTCATGTTATAGCCTTGTGTATCCTAGTTCTTGCATGACATTTTTAGCATGTTTGCATACTGAGTTGGGGGATGTCATCTACTGTAAATGTTCATATTTTTAGTCCCTCATCAGTGTTGTAGAAGGGTACTTTTCCATTTGGGCATCGCATGTATCACTTGCTTCAATACCCCTCTTGCGGGGCCATTTTTGCATTCTTGTTTAATCCTATGTGTGCTTGCTGTTTAGCCCTTTTTATGACTGAAAAATGCTTTTCTTGGGGCTGCCTTGCTACTGTATTTTCATTCCATATCCATATTGTGCATACATTGCATAGCTATAGGCTATTTCGGGCGCCTAATATCGCTTTCTTCTCGCCCCGGGATCATTCCATGCTTCGGGTGCACTTTGGCCATGTTTCGGGGCTGTTTTCCCCACATTTCAGTGCCAAAATTCATTTGCATGCTTGCATATCATTTCCATGCCATTTCGTGCCTTACGGCCATTGCCTCGGTTTGCGTGCCCGTGTACACGCATTTCGAGGCATCTCATTTTCATCCGTCGGCTTCTTATGTGAGTGTGGCTGAGGTCCACTCATGTTAGTGTAAGTCCATTTTGCATTCCGTATGTCATTTTAGTCTCATCGCATTGCGTATGCCATTTACTCGGTTTGCGTGCCCGCGTGCACGCATTTCGAGGCATCTTATTTCATCTCATGGCCTCTTATGTGAGTGTGGCTGAGGCTCTCTCATGTTAGTGTAAGCCCATATTGCATCGCATATCTCATTTTAGTCCTGTTGCATTCCATATGCTGTTCTCGTTTGCGTGCCCGTGGGCACGCATTTCGAGACATCTCATTTTAGTTTCATTGTATATCATTCCATGCCATTTCATGCCTTAGGATCATCGCCTCGGTTTGCGTGCCTGCGTGCACGCATTTCAAGGCATCTCATTTTCATAGCATTGTGCATGCTAGGATTGTATTTTAGTTGCATTCATGCATATCATGCATATTGCATCATGTTCGGGATAGGAGTTAGCCCGGGCACGGGAAACGAGGCACATTCCGTACTCCGAGTGACGGAACGGGTCTCAATTCCCAAGTCACCGACACTCCGGATTACCCATGATGGAGTTAGGTTTTGTTGTAGCATTCATCTGCATTTATCCTATATTGAGTTGTGCAATCCGACTCCTCGGCCATCATGCATCGAGATGCGTGATTGGTGGCACGAGGATCGAGGCATGCATATATTTATGAAATACATTGCTATGCCCCTTTCCTGCTCTCTGTTGCAGCATATCAAGAATCAGCAACTTTTCAGAGTCGGGCACGCATTTCGAGGAACATTGCAAACAGAGGCCAATTGGGGCATCCCAGTGGATTTCCGCGCAAGGCAGCCTAGCATACATCATTCATCAGAGTCGAGGCAGCCCCTGGCTTGCATGCCAGTTTACAGCTTTCTTAGTTTAATCTGTTAATTAATTCGGACTGTATTATTCTTTTATTTCGGACTGTATTATTATTTATTCGGACCCTCTGCGCGAGGGCAAAATTGTAATAAGTGTGGGTGAGTGTGATGTATGTTTTCCAACCCCACGTCTTTCTTCCCTTTTATTTACCCGCTTATGATGGTTAGATATAGGGCATATTTCAATTAGCATACAGTATGACAGCATGTTTGCATCATTCATCTGTTTTGCACGCACCGGGCTCGGCGCATCATACAAACTGCATTTGTATTCCAATTCCAAATTGAGTACATGTTAGCTGTAGCATTCCATATGCCATGTTTAGAATAGCCGAGCCTGCTATAGTTTGCATCTTTGCATGTGTTGCATTAGGCATTTCTGTATAATTAGGATCATGCATGATTTCTAATCGGTTTTCTGTTTTTGGCTCGGAGTACTCGGTGAGTTTTATGCTTTAGCATCCTTGCATGCGTGTGAGTGACTGCCATGAATAGCATGCTTACCATGAGGCTATATGCTTATGTGATATAACTGCCTTGAATGCCTGTGGGTGGAGGCTGAGTTACTTGGATTGGGACAATTCATCAAATGTTTGTTTTAAGCCCACTAGATAGTGGCAAAATCATGTTTTCTAAGCCCACCTGAGGGTGGCAAATCCACGTCTTAGCCTACCTGCGGGTAGCACCATCAAACCATTTTCAAATAAACAAACATGAAATGTTTTGTTCCAATTCAGGCGACTCAGTCTATACTTATTTGCTGCGAACATCACATAGTAACCTAGGCTAATAACCGGAATAAGAACTCACAATGTTTTCAAAGTAAGATATCATGGTTAGTAGAGGCCGGTCTTTGACCGGGTGAGCGGGGGTGCTCACGAAGTGACCTTCCCAATCGTACCCAAGTTCCCGAGCCGAGGCAACTTTGGTGATGACGGACACGTGGCCTTTGGCACCGAGTCAGGGTTTCCTAAATTTTCCCAAAAATAAAATATTTAGGTGGCGACTCTGTATCTGGCAAAGCAGTCCATGTTTGACACTTCTTTCAAAAAATCTATTTTCCAAAACGATTTGCCGGATTTGGACTCTTTGGTTCAAGATTAAGAACAGTGACACAAATCGAGTCCGAGCTGTAGCGAGGTCCCCCGCGGCTTGTTACACATACCTTTATAAAAAGGGAGATAACAACTCACTAACATGTATAATCAACGAATCAGGTAACTTGGCCCTCCGAAACTATAACCAACCAAATCCATGATATTCTCAGATACAATGGAACTACAACAACAAAACTTTGCTCTACCAGCTATGTGCGTAGTAAGCCAAAGATACACCTCTCACAACACCCTACCAGTTTACTAGCGCTAGCTGGAAGGTCACGTACCTCTGATTTTGAGTGCAAGGTATAACACCACCAACCAAAATACAATAGGGCATAACTAACATGTATAACACATATACATAAACCATCAAGATACAAGCAATGTGTTAAAGTATATGAACACATAATTAATTCCCCCCGAGCAAGTATACATATATAATGTATCTCAGCACTTCCTCACATACAATGTTCAATCAACAATGGTATAATGCATACACGACAATTCAACACAACCATGTCATCCTCCACCGATGACCAAGGACAAAACCTCTAGATGCAAGTATTTAGTACATCTATTAAAGACTCAATTACTAAGAGACCACAAACCCAACAACAACATTAACATGGTAGTTAAAGATACAATCCCTCACATGTGTGTGTTCAACACTCAAGAAACAACAATCCGATTTTCATATGTATTTCAAAAATACTTTTCCCATTTCACAAAACAAGTTCCATTTCCTTTTGTTTTCACAAAACCAACTCCATTCCTTTTGTTGTCACAAAACCAAATCCGTGGATAATAAAGCCATAACTCATATTAGTCCATTATATTCATTTCAAACCCATTCCAAAGCCATGGTTAATCCCTTAGGCATTAACACCTTCGCCCAATTCACAATAACAATAGAGATTTACAACATAGGTTAACTACCCTCCATTTTAGTTTACCAAATCAAAATATAACTTAGGGCTTTTTCTTCTTTCAACTAGAACATGCTAATTTACACTTCAATTAGCCCAAAACAACCATCAATGATAATACAACCATTTTCAAACAACCAACCCTAGGTTCCTTCTCATGATTTCAAACAAATCCAACATGGATATGATTTTCATGCAATACAAAACTACCACATGTCTATCTATAGACGAAGTATTGAAAAATAACAAGGAAATCCCTACCTCAAATGTAGAACCCAAGGAGAAGAAGAGCAAAACTCAGAAGTGCTCCAAATCCTAAATTTCTTGGATCAAAACGAAGCCCTCGACGATCAACACACTTTTTACAAAGTCCCAAGGTGAAAAACACTCCTACTAGAATCAAACCCTAGAGAGAAGTTAGGTTTTATAGTGAGGAACTCTCAAAAATTGGTTTTGGAAAAGTAAGAGAGAGAAAAGAAAAGTGAAAAGTGATTCAAAAAGTGATTTCACAGACTGATATAAAACAGGTCCGCTCGAGCGTACAACACCCCGCTCGAGCGTCAGACACAGGTTCACGCTCGAGTGTCCAAAGAGCCGCTCGAGCGCCGGATGCACCCTCCCAGAATTTTCTGCAGACGACCAAAATGTTGAGAGAAGGAAATTCATGCTCGAGCGTCCAAACTGCCGCTCGAGCGGAGAGGCAACAACAAATGCCCGCTCGAGCGTCAAATCGCCGCTCGAGCGGAGAGACCAAAACCTGGGCAAAAATTCTAAGTTTTAAAACCCAACCAACTTATTCCCAACTTGCCCAACACAACCCAAAACTCTAAAACAAAGAGTAAGGGATAGAAATGAGGATAAGACAACAACAGATCTATGGAACCAAGTCCGGATTACAGTTCAACAACAACAGAGAAAATCGGGATTGCTATAGACAGAATGACGAAGTACCAAGCTCTAGTCAGAGACCACATCAAACGATTTCAGGCGATAAGGGTCCAACAGATTGGCCGTGAAGACAACAGCCGCGTAGACGAATTGGCCGGCCTTGCTTCCATGGTCGATAGCTCATCTCCCAGCCCTCTCCTGATTGAATTCCTTCCGAGGCCCAGCATTGAGGAAACCGGGCAGACAGAAGTACTCTGCGCCGAGCTAGGTCCTTTTTGGATGGACCCTATTATCCACTTTCTTAGAGAACGGACCCTTCCAGCAGACAAGAAGGAAGCATATAAAGTCCGGGTGAAGTCAGAGCAGTTTTGGCTCTCTCCATCTGGCGCCTTATACAAAAAGTCTTTCATCGATCCGTATTTAAAGTGTGTGCACCCAAGTAGCGTGGAAGCCTTCCTGTACGAAATCCATGAAGGCATCTGTGGCAGTCACATAGGGGGCAGATCTTTGGCCTACCGAGCTATCTCGCAAGGCTACTGGTGGCCGTGCATGCAAGCAGACGCACAGAAGTATGTTCGCAAGTGCGAGAAGTGCCAGAAGTTTGCCCACCAAATCCACCAGCCGGCCAGGGAACTTCTTCCCCTCACCAGCCCTTGGCCTTTTGCGATGTGGGGGCTGGATATAGTGGGGCCACTCCCAACAGCACCAGGCAATCGAAAGTTCTTCATCGCGGCCACAGACTACTTCACCAAATGGGTTGAAGCAGAGCCTTTGGCTACAATCAAGGAGAAAGACGTCAAATGGTTTGTCTGGCAGAATGTGGTAACGGTTTGGCGTCCCCAAAATTCTGATCTCGGATAACGGCTCCCAATTTGACGGCCGCCTATTCAGAGGATTTTGCGAAGACTTAAAGATTGAATTCTACAACTCCACCCCGGCTTACCCACAGTCTAACGGTCAAGCCGAAGCATTAAACAAGACTATTCTTGATGGGTTGAAGAAAAGGCTTGAGAAAGCCAAGGAAAAATGGGCCGAGGAACTCCCAACGTCCTTTGGGCATACCGAACCACCCCGCGGCGATCTACCGGGGAAACTCCTTTTGCCTTGGCATATGGCATGGAGGCGGTCATACCTTTGGAAGTTAGAATGCCCACCCTCAGAAGTGAAAGTTTTGAGCCCGAGCTGAATGCCGAAGCCATCGCCTTGGAATTGGACCTAGTGGAAGAATGCCAGGAAAAGACTCTCATCCATGTCGCCGCCTACCAACAAGAGCTTTCTAGAAAGTACAACGAGACGGTGCACCCCAGACCGTTCAAAGTAGGCGACTGGGTTTTGAGGAAGGTCATGGGCAACACCTTGGTGCCAGGTGAAGGCAAACTAGGGGCAAACTGGGAAGGACCCTACAAGATAACCGGTCTGGCAGGCAATGGGGCATACCACTTGGAGGACCTGGAGGGTAGAGGAATACCCCGGCCATGGAATGCGGCCAACCTCAAACTGTATTATTTTTAGCTTTTCTTTTCTTTTTGTGCAAATGAATTTTTTGTCTTACACTTCAGAATGTAATATTCTTTTTGTCAATATATAGAAGTGTCTCATCTTTGCCTTAGCATTTTGATTGTTGCTTTTGAATCATGAGATTCCAACCGAGATGATTCACTCCGGTTGAACGAGTTGATGATTTGCTCAACTCTGGTTTTCCAATTGAGATGATTCACTCCGGTTGAACGAGTTGATGATTTGCTCAACTCTGGTTTTCCAACTGAGATGATTCACTCCGGTTGAACGAGTTGATGATTTGCTCAACTCTGGATTTCCAACTGAGATGATTCACTCTGGTTGAACGAGCTGATGGTTTGCTCAACTCTGGTTTTCCAACCGAGATGATTCATTCCGGTTGAACGAGTTGATGATTTTCTCAACTCTGAGTTTCCAACCGAGATGTTTATTCCGGTTAATTAACTTTTAGATTGAAACCGAGATGTTTACTCCGGTTATTCCGGTTACTCAACCTGGTTGGTCTTGCCGAGGTATTGTGTTCGGTTGAAGCTATTTCGCTTGAAGACCGTACAAACACTTGAACGAAATTGAGTTTTTTCATTGATGAGAAAAATAAGTACAAAAGGTGGGGCACTTAGCCCGGTTACATGTTCAGGGAAAAAGAGAAAACAAAGAAAACTAAGCTAAGGGGGAAAAGGTCAGTGTATTCATCCCCGGCTTCGGCCTCCAGGTCGACCGTGGTGGTGGTCTCCAGGGTGCCGGTTTTCTCCTGGCCGGTCTTTTGCTGGGTGCCGGCATTCTCCGCGGCGTCATCAGCCTCTTCTTCCTCGGCCTTAGCTTGCAGTGCGCTAAAGGCGTCATTGGCATATCCCACAAGGTAGACCGGTACGAAGGCAGCTGAAGGGAAGGCAAACACGTCGGTGCCCAGACCTTAGTCGAGCTGCTCACAAGCAGTCTTCCAGCCCACCTTGAAGAAGATGTCTTGGGTGGCATGGACCTGCTTTGTGTAGCTATCCTCGGCCTCCTTGAAGCCAGCGTTGTTTGCATCCTCCAGCTCCTTCTCCCTAGCCTGCTTCAGCGCCTCCAGCTCGGCCTTGAGCACATCCTTCTCTTGCTTGGCAATACCAATCTGGCCGAGCAACTTCAAATTATCAGAGTTGGCCATTTCTAGTGAAGACTTGGCCTGCCTGAGCTCGGTTTGAAGGCTTTGGACCTGGCTGGCAGAGTCGGTTGCCCTCTGCCAGAGTCGGTGGATCCTTTCCATCACCAAGTGCTGTTTTTGGATGGCCTTCAAGGAGTAAGTTTGATTAGAATGGAAATCGTGCAAACACTTGTGAAATTCGAATGAAAAATTTAAAGATGCTTACCCTGGCCATGGACTTGACCGAGGATTTCACCAACCGGGTGTCTGGCACATGGTCGGTGCCAACCACATTGCTCGGTAGAAGGAGAGCTTTAGAGAGATCGAAGGCAAGCAGATGCTCCTTGTCTCCTTTGATTGAGGCGTTTGTCGGGATCTCTTTTTCCCGGTGCTTAAGCTGTGGCCTCCATGGCGGAATTGGGACAGCTGTCACGGCCGACTGCTCGGTGTTGAGCTCCGCAACTAGCTCGGCAGAAGGGTCTGCGCGAGGCCTTTTGCCAGCCTGGCAGTTGTCTCTACTGGCTTGCCTGGCAGTGGGGGACGCCAGCGCCACCACGGTCCCGCTGGATTGCCCGACAGCAGGAGAGCGGATTGCAATGCTTGGTATCTCGGTGGAGATGGCGGTGATCAGGTTCTTGATTCGGCTTCTTTTGGCCATTTCTTCGGCTTCTGTCAACCGGATGAGTGGCACGTCTGGCAATGTGGGATCTGGTGGAGGAGATGGAGCTCGAAAAAAGTCTGTGACTTTACTCAGGCGTGGAGCAGAATATCTGTATATCGGTGTGTAACCGAGGAGCTCGTGGCAATCCCGGTTGCGGTAGCGGAGCACGGTTCTGATGGCGGCTTCGTTAGGATAACGGTAGTTGGCTTGCAAAGCGTCGATTGCTGAAAGGAAAGAAAGAAAAATGTTAAGTACAGAGCAATGAAATATAGCAAATCGACCGAGCAATTAGCACGGCTTACATGTCTCGCGAAATTTTTGCTGATATACCAGCCTGGCACCTCGGCCGTTTCATAGTTACCAGACACCCAGAAGAAGTCGTCATTGTGCAAGTCCTTGTCCGGGGTGCCGGTCACTATTTTCTTTTTGCCCGGTCTAATTTTCAGGTAGTAGGCGAGGTCGTCGCCTGTGTGCCCTAGGGTGTATTGGCGGAGTATCTCGGCTAACCCTAAGTTGGTCTTTAGCCGGTTGTTTAGCTCATGAACCCCGTTGATTATTCTGTAAGTGTTGGTGGAGACCTGGGTAGGAGCCAGCCCGGTGCGTCGCAAGAATTCAGTCATGAGTGGGTTGACCAGGAAGCAGAGGCCTCCTTCTATGATGGATAGCATGGTGAAGGGGCATTGGTCTAATCTACCCTATGGAGTCGTATCAATTTCACCAAGCTCTAAGTGAACGTCGGCCGGGATACCATACTCTTCCCGGAATGCGGCCAGGGCAGTCGGAGTGTCAACGAGGAAGCGGTAGCGCCCCATATGTCGCCGGCTGGTTTAGCTCGGCTGAGATGGTTAGGCACACTGGTGTTTGATGGCTGCTCGGTCTTTGAGACCCTTGGTATTTGGTTTGTGGTCCCCTTGGACTCTGCAAGAAAAGGAGGGTAAGTGTAAGTGGAAGTGCGGTCGCACAAAACGAGCTTGACTTTAGCTCGGACATGAAGAGTGCCAGACCACCTCGGTTACAAAGGCAAGCCAAGGAGCTCGGTCGCTCAAGCGAACCAGTGGTTAGCCCGGTCAAGCGGCCAAGTCCTCTGTCTACCTCGGTTTCTACAGAAGTTTTCTAAAACTAGTAATTTGCTCGGTCCTAATGTTTTTTGGGATCAAGTGAAGACCTGGAGCCCGGTCTGCTCCAGATCTTCAAGTGTTCATCAATGGAGTTGAAGAACAACAAGGAAGACAAGGGGCATGGGAGGGTTTTGGGGAGCTATACCCTAAAATCTATGGTTTATGTGCCCTAAAATGAAGAATATCAAATGAAATAGCAATAACAAGAATTGAAGAACTTACCAGTTGAGGGCAGTGGCTTCTTCTTCGAACTCGAACTCAGGAATGGCAAAGAAAGCAAGGGCAGGAGCTCTGGATCGTCGAAGAGAAAGGAGAGTCAGTAAGAAGGGGTTGAAGTGAAATAAGGCATGTTTATAGAGGAGAAAAGGCTGCCAAAAATTTGAATGCCAACGGATGCGATGGTTGGCTGCTCGAGGCCAATCAATGCATGGCACGTGTCCCCATTAATGGCAGCGTCAAAGTTAAAGAGACAGGAAGGTCAAACGAGCCGTCGACCGAGCGAGTCAAGGAACCGAGCAAGGAAAATAACCCGATTGACCTCTTGCAAAACTGAGGACCGAGATGTTACCCCGGTCAGAACAGGTAATCCCGGTCATGCATGCGCGGACGGAATTAAGGGGCAATTGAGAGGGAGATTTGTGATCTGGATTGGGCCGTGGGAATGGCCGGGCAGATTTGGGCCGGACACATTGGGCCGTGGTAGCATGGGCCTGTCCAGAAAGGTTGGACCGAGCTGCTTGGCTTCATGGTACAGAAACCGGTCAAGTGAGGGTTCGGCCGAGATATCCGCTGCCTCACTGGGTTCCACGGTTCGAGAGTTAGCTCGGCAGGAAGGCCGACGGTCAACCAGCACGAGCTGTCCCGAGCTCGGCTATGCCGGGATGCAACCGAGCTCGGTCGTCATTGAGTACGACGAGCGGAGCACTCTGGCTAGCTGCACAGTGTGGCCATTGATAGTCGAGAAGCTGCAGCCCGGCTACCGAGCTCCCAGTAGAGTGGGCTGGCAGTTTGGTTAGGTGGTGTTCAGCAAGATTTGTGCTGACAGATGGGATAGCAGCACCACGTGTTGAGAGACTAATGGGAGTAGATTTGGGGCGCATAAGGTATATAAGCAAGTCTGCGCCCCCATGCTGAGGCATATGAACATTTGGTGAGACATACGCTAAACACTCAACACTCTGCCTTCTCTCTATCTATCTCCTGTGTGTGTGTTCTAACTTGATCGTCGGAGAGGTTTTCCGGTCACACACCGCCGGGTAGCTCACCGCTGTTGTGCTCGCAGGTCGATCGGACAGGTAGGAGCTTGGAAGAAAGGAGTACGAGCTTTGCCTAAATATTTGCTCCTCGTACATGTAACATGCCCGGGGGGTACCCGCGCGCGTTAAACAGTTCGGACTCCCGAGATCTCTTTGATCTCAAGTTTCACGAGTGCAATGTGAAACGTAGATGAGAGTCCAGATTTGGAAACTTTTAGTGAAAATCCATTTTATTGCAATTTTGTCAAAAATGGACTGCGTCATCAGATCTCAGAGTCGCCACCTAATATTTTGGAAAATTAGGAAACCCACGACTCAGTGCCAAGGCCACTGTTCGTCGTAACCAATGATGTTTGGCTCGGAACCTTAGGTATGAGAGGGGAAGGTCAATAATGAGCACCCCCGCTCACCCGATCAAAAGATTGGCCTCTACTAAACCATGATATGACTTTTATTTTCTTTATATGTTCATGTTCTGATTAGTTAATAAATCCTAAAATTTACTATGTGAAGCATACAAGTATAGACTATGCCATTCATTTTGGAACAATTTGATATCATGCATTTTGAAAGAGTTTTGACGATGTACAACCCAAATAAATTGAGTTTACAAGCATGAAAAATCAACATCATTCCAAATTAAGCGACACAACCTCCATCCACTGGCATTCATAGAGTTATATCACATAAGCAAATAGCCTCATGGTAGAATGCTAGACATAGTAAGAAAAACACACACAAACGGGATGCTAAAGGATAAAAAACTTACATGTTTGACGTCCCACGAACAAGCTACAAAACAAAGTTAGTAAAATATGCATGATCTTATATACAAAATCCTAATGCAATTCACTCATGAGATGCACTAAAGATTCGGCTTCTAAAATATGGCATGTGAATCATCTCAATAACATGAGGTAGCGCATAGAATCACAAAAGAATTGATTAAATTCACACATAGAAATGTAGCCGAATCTCAATGCATGGAACATGGATGTAAAGCAGGGATATGCATGACATGTCAGATATATACATATGTACAGTTAGGGAAAACACTTAAAGAATGGGATAGAAAGAAGCGGGATGGGGAAATTATTACAATACTTTAAATATTACAGATCCGAAGGTGGGGGAAGGAAATAAATATTACAACAAAATAAAAATCCTCACAAACTCTCAAAATGAAAATAAAATAACAATAAAATGAAGCAAGGACACACCCTGCGTGACTAAGCACCCACTGATAAAACCCATATTAAATCCATAAATTGAACCCACTTTTCTTGAAGCCCATGTAAAACCAACACAAGCCTTGCAAACCAACCACGTGTTTGAAGCCCATGCAAAACTAACTCGAGCCATTCTTAGAATCTCAAAGCATGTCTCAAACCAGCATAAACATTTGCTTTTAAACAGTAATTCCTGGCTTGTTATGCTAGTTGTTGACTCCTGGGGCTGTTCTGAACAATTGTGGTCACAATACCTGCGGCAACACTAAGAAGCAACCATTATATCAATTTGATTCAATCAAGTGTATGTATGTATAACTCCATCACACAATTTCCTGGGTAAGAAAACCGAGTATGTGTGCATGAGAGAGAGAGAGAAAATGTGCCATGCATGTGTGGTGTGTGTTCTAGAGAAAGAGAGAAGCCTAGGAATGTCTAGAGAGAGAAGAGAGAGATGGGTTTAGCCAAGGAGGCCGAGCCTCCTGTGTGTGTGTGCTACTGTGTTGGCTGTCATGCATGTGTGTGATGAGTGTGCCGTGTGAG
This sequence comes from Camellia japonica, assembly GCA_030407325.1. Classification (NCBI taxonomy): domain Eukaryota; kingdom Viridiplantae; phylum Streptophyta; class Magnoliopsida; order Ericales; family Theaceae; genus Camellia; species Camellia japonica. The sequence continues at coordinate 209,787,806 of JAPPVO010000002.1, read as the reverse complement.
TGTGTGCATGAGAGTGTTTAGTGTACCTGTGTGATGATGGTGTATGAGTGGTGTTGGATGTGTGAGTCGTGTTTCCCCTCTCTCTCTAACCGTGTGTGTGTGTATGGTTGCTGCCGTGTGTTTTTGTGGATGGTGTCTCTACTGGGTGTTGAATTGGTGGTCCTCATGTGTGCATGCCGAGAGAGGGGGGAGAGAGAGATTGAGTGTGTGAGGGAGCTCTGTTAGAGAGAGAGAGAGAGAGCTGGGTTTGTCACTCCTAGAGAGAGAAGAAGGAGAACCAGTGCATATCTTTGCCTTGCTGCCGTGTGCATCTGTATCTGTATGGCAATGTCTGAATCATGTCTCTCCTCCCTTTACCCGTGTATCCCTCCCCCTCTCCTCTCCCCAAGCCGAGAGAGAGAGATGGGTTTGCATGGTTTTTGATCCCGGGCTCCTCCTGGAGACGGGTCGGTGAGATGTATGTCTGTATCTTTTTTCTTTTTTTCTCAGAAAATGCTCTCTCCCTCCTTATTTTATTCACCCACTAGCCACTCATCATGCACACCACCTACTTACACCACTCTCTCTCTTATTTTATCACTCAACTCACTCTAAAATAATCACTCATTCCCTACCAAAGCAAAACATCATCATCTCCTCTATTCTCTTTTGAAAAACAATATTCTCCACCACCTCTCTTCATTTGATGCCGTGGTCCCTCATAGATATGCTTTTTATCCTCCACCTCAACCCATCATCATAATGTTTTCATCATATATTCCACCCAAATAAAAAAAACAAACATCACCTTATTATTCTTTTCTTTTCTTTTCTTTTCTCTTTTTTTTTTGTTTTATTATTTTCTTTCTTTTTTTATTAAATATTTATCAATTTATATAAAACACATCTAAAACAAATGTACACACACATAAATTTATATAAAAAATATAAAATTATAAAATACTACAAATTAATAAAATATTAGTGATGGTCAAAATGGGTGAGGCTTGGAATTAAAGCTTCAATTTGATTTTTGGGCTGAGAAATTCATATATTCCAATTTTCATCGTGGGGTGTTTAAAAAAACGTGCCCAAGTCTAAGGGCCGGTCAAAATGGGGTGTCTACAGTACAGAAGATATTTACACTTGAGAGAGAGAGAGAGAGAGGTGTCAAGAAGAGGAAAGGGGAAAGTTGGAGAAAACATAGGAGATAGATTTGATCATCACAAATCATCAACTCTAGGTATGAAATTCTTCCTCCTTTCTTGAATTTAAGTCATTTTCCTTCATCATCTCCTAAGATTGAAGCTTAAAGTGAATGAATTCATGGTTAATTAGGAGCTGTAGGACTTGTATGACTTGATATGGAAGATTTACTGAAATTACTTTGTAATTTTGACATACATGGCATAATTTATGTTCAATCACTTGCTTTTTGCACGAGCTTTATGAATTGAGGAGGAACTCTCCATGGAACTCTCAAGTTGTGATTTCGTAAATGGACAAAATAAGTTTTGTTTTGAAATTATAATGTTGTTTGAAGTTTGTTTGAAGTTTGAGATGTGAAATTCAAAGTGTTTTTGAGGGTTTTGAGCCTTGATTTGAATAAAGTTAAAGTTGAATTTTGAAAAGGATGAATTCCAACATAAGGGCAGATTTCCAAACAGAATTTACCCAGAACCGCACGTGTGGAAAATAGGATAGATTAAGCCAAGCATTCTGCTTTAATTGCACGTGCGTAGCACACGTGCGGTGGTGTTTCGACACGTGTGACCAGTGCACCCATACGTGTGGTTTTCAAGATGGTCCTGAATTCAATTTCTTCATGTTTTTCCAACTTTCAGAACTCCATTTGCATGGTTTTCAAGTGTTTTTTCATGCGCATATGCATTTCATGAACACGATGGAAGCTAAAGAATGAAAAGGAATGATTTAGTGCCTAAAGAACGAATGGACTAAGTAGGTTATGAATTGATTGCATAGATGGACTGTATTTTGAACCGTGTACCTGAATGTGTTTATGTAGGTCAAATGCCGCGTCCTAGCCACATGTTTCAGTGAGCCAACTGTGAGTAACAATGTTGTAAAGATATGTTTAAGTTATAATTATTTTCTGAATGTTATTATTAAGCTTTGTTTCTGAAACGATATTATTTACTAAATGAATGATTGTCCTATTTTATGAACTATATTCGTGGCATCCATAGCATACTGCTACTGTTCACTACTACTGTTACTACTACTGTTACAAAGATCTCTGTTAGTTCCAATTCTTGGAACTACTGTTTACTGTATTGATGGCCATCAAATGACTGTTCGGTCTTTAAGATCTACTGTCCTGTTCTGCTATTGAATGTACTACGTATGACTGATATGATTCTATTAAAGGTCTGAGATATTGCTTTGTGATTTGATTCACTATTGAACTGACTGTTTTAAATAACTGAAAGGACATCATTCATAACCTCTTTACACAATTGTTATTCATTGGGCTCTAGCTCACTGTTTTCTATATATATGTAGGTGATCAAGCTCAAGAAAGGACCTGAGGGCGTTGTAGACACCCCATTTTTGACCGTCCTTAAGACTTTGGCGCTTTATTCCAAACACCTAATGATGAAAGTTACACTGTGTAATCTTTTGAATTCTCAGCGAAGAAATTTGGATTCAAGCTCTAATCTCAAACCTTATGCCCCATTTTTGCCAAAGTTTTTTAGACCTTAAAACCCTATTTTCAAAATATTTTTCCAAATGTTTCTACAATGTTCCGAGGCTCACATTTCGATTAAAATATTGTACTTTTCAGTAAACCGAATAAGGACAGAGTAGAAATAAATGAAAGGAAGGTAAAATCTTTGAAAAATATTTACAAACATCTTATTTATAGGTTTTGAGTTGAAGGAAATAAGAGGGGTTGGAAGAAAACTAGTTTAGGAAAAGGTTGGGCATCAATCTGTTAAGAAAAAAATGAGTAGCCTTCAATAAATTAGGTATATCTCTTTGTATACTTAGAATTTAGATGTGAGGCCACCACCATTGGAAATTAGACTTCTAGGGCTTCAATTTAGACTCAAGAATCACCTAAAACCAAGTCAAGATAAGGGAGATATGCCCATTTTAAGTAGGGCTTGAAAGCAGTCCTTTTGGACCCAATCGGGTTTGTTTAGATCTGGCCGTGGCTTGTTTAGACCTGGCTGGGTTTCAATGAAAACTTGTCCAGAGTGCCTTTTTAGACCTGGCCTTGCATTATTTGGTCCAGCCGTGGGTTTTTTGGGCCCAGTCGGGTCTCATTAGCGCCAAACAGGACATCTGGCGGGAATTCGCCAATTGTTGCTTTTTTGAAGATATTTTTGACCAAATTGGATCAAATTCTATAAATAGACCCCCTGCATTTAGAATTAAAGGTTAGCAAATTTTCCAAAAGCTTGGAAGAGCTAAAAAGACCTCCCTCCATCTTCAACACCTTTCTTTACGTTCAAACCTTCTTTAGCTATGCATACACAATACATACACCATTAGAGCTTGTTCTTGAACCTTTTTGTTGAGATTTCAAACCATATTTCAAAAACTTGAGGGTGTTTCAAAATGTATAATTTTGTATCTTCTTCTTTAATCTTCTTCTACTCTTTTCCTCTATTTTTCTTGTCTTTATATATTGTTTTTCAGATTATTTAGGGGGCCGAAATTTGTGATTTAAAATTGCAAAAAGTGGAGGGGTTAGCCACCCCTCCTTAGGCTTTGTTCCATAGTTTTTTCTTTACTCCTTTTACTTAATTTCTCTTGCTTTTGCCATTGTTTTTTTTTTTTTTTTGACATTTAGGGGCTGTTTATTAGCTTTTAATTTATGCTTTGAATATGATTGTATTGTTATAAGTCCTCATGGCTTTGGTTGTTTAGGCCTTAGACATTGAGCCATTCGAGTTGATAGCTCTCTTTATCTAGTTTTCATGTAAAGAGTCCCACTTTTGTAACAATCAACCTTGCATAATCATCTCCGCACTCTCCCTCCTTTCTTGGTTTTCTCTTTGTTTGTAAGAGTTTTGTGAAACGAGTGTTATTTAAGCTTGAAAAAGAGACCTTCCATGCTTAATGGTTTAATCTCTTTAGAGGTTCATTACTAGGGCATTACATCTCTTTCATGCCAAAAACAACTTCTTGTTTGACATTTTCTTCACTTAGTGGACCTAACATTCACTTTTGGACAAAATGACTAAGAATGGAAAGGTAAGTCATTGATCAAACCAACATAAAGAAAATTAATAAAATTGGTTGAATTCAACCGGACGTTATACCGAGTTCATTGCGTCAAGAGTCATCGCACACTAATTTGTGATGTTTGATGACTCTTGAGGCGTGTCTACCTTCCTCTTTGAGCTAACTTCATGACAGGAGGGAGAGGTGGTGTGTCTTTCATTGCATTTATTAATTTTTTTTTGTCCAACTTGTAAACACCTCATTTTTTACAGCCCTTCAAGACTTGGATGTCTTTACAGGTACATCCAATGATGAGTTTGTTTGCTTGCCAAGGGCTCGAAGTCCTCAGCGAAACACCACAGCTTTGAGCCTTTCAAACCCTGCATCCATTTTGTCTCATTTTTGGACCATGCCTTGGTCTTTCTAGCCTGCAATCTCTGGTGGCCTGTCGGCCATCCTTGGAGGCTGCCGGCCAGCATTTCTTGTCTACCGGCCATTGATGTGCCTTGCCGGCCATCAATGATGCCTCGTCGGCCATCACTGATGGCCAGCCACCAGTGTTTTCTGCAGATATTTTATGTCATCTGTTTGCACAGATGCTTGCATCTGTCCACACGTAGAGGGCTGGATCTCCTTGTGTAGATTTCATGCTTTCTATATATATGGGGTGTCCTCCCTCATTTTTGAGGGTTAGAAATTTGGGACCAAAATCTCTCTCTCTCTCTCTCTCTTGGATTTCTCTCTCTCTCTTGCAATTTTGTGCACACTTGTCTAGTTATATCACTCTTTTGCATACACATCCTTAACCAAACTTGATCACCTTTGAGCTGAGGTCCCTTAAGGTCTTGTTGGAGCTCTTGAAGGTGGTTTTGACTTGTATTTGTGCCTAAAGTTGTGCTTGGCTTCAAGAGGTATAACACTTGTCTTTTAAACTTGTTTTAGTACATTTGCTTCTGTGTCTTTTCCCACTTTTTTGGGGCCATTTTTGAGCCGCAAAAATCTCTGTTTTAATGGGCTGAAATTGGTGTTTTAAGCCATTTAAGGTTAGGGGAGTGTCTCACCCTTCTTTATTCCTTGCTCCTAAGGCTTTTGCACATTTTTTTCCCACTTTCAAACCAACCTTTTTTGGGCCTTTTAAACACTTATTTTCAGTGGCAAAAATCATGTTTTGAAGTCCAAAATTGGAGGGGGTTAGCCTTCTCTGATTGTGTCTTGTTTGTTAGCCTAGTTAAGTCTATATGTTAGCATGATTTTCTAGCTTTTTGTAGCTATATTCCAGCATGTTTTTGCCTTTGTTTTAGAATGCTTTAGCTTTGTTTTAGGCTGTTTGGGTTAGTTGAGTCTTGTTTTGCATGTTGTAGTGTAAAGGTCCTCACAAGAATGGTGTTTTAGGCCATTAGGCACCTCCTGTTTGAGTTGATTGCATGTTTTGGTGTCATTTTGCACTTCATTTCAGCACCTAAAGCTATACAACCTCCCTCATTTCTTGACTTTTAATTTTCTTTGAGGGTTGTTTCAAACTTGGAATTCTTTAAGCTTGAGATTGAGGTCCATGCTTAATGGTTTAATCCTTTTTTGAGGGTTCATTATCAATGGCATGAAACTTCTCTCATGCCTTAAACCACCCTTTGGTTGACACTTCCTTCTCTTTAGAAAACTCTCACCAATGGACTTAATTGAATAAAGAATGGTTGGTAAGTTAAAATGAGTAACTAACAACTTGGGACTAAAATTGTGCAAGGTAAGCATTTGTTTGTGTTGCATGTGTTCAATCGGACGTTAATTGAACATAAGGAAAATTGGAACATTTCATACTCAAAGTGATGAAATGTGTCAAGTTTCCTAGGTCTCCATTGCCCTTGATCATGAATGATAGGGTGATGGTTCTTGTTTGTCTTGTGTTGCATTTATTGAGCTTGCATATCTTGAATCACGAGCCATCATGCAATGAAATTGCTTGGATTGGTGGTTTGTGGCTTAAGTCCATAACTGCTTGGATTAGTTCAAGAAAATAAAGGGTGAATTGTGCAGACAATCCTTGGAAATACCCTTTCTTTCCTCTGTTTGTCCTCTATTGCAGCATGATGATCCAGTGCATCAGTGGCCGGCAGACCACTATCCATGGCCGGTACCTGGCCGACAGTCTTTTCCAGTGGCCGGCTGGCCACTAATGCAAATATCAGCAGAAAATTAGTAAGGGGGAGTAAAATGATTTTGGAAGTGTTCAACTATGCAAACAGAGGCTTTCAAGAGCAAAGCGGAGGTCTTTTCGGGCGGAAACCGAGTATACACATTCACATCTTTGTAGACGTCCCCGAACGCCCCGGGAGGGTTAAGTCCCGTTCTGTTCATAATGGGGTCACTACAGTTCGGACTCAAATGTCACGGTTCTTAATCTTGAACCAAAGAGTCCAAATCCGGCAAATCGTTTTGAAAACAGATTTTTTGAAAGAAGTGCCAAACATGGACTGCTTTGCCAGATACAGAGTCGCCACCTAAATATTTTTTAATGGGAAATTTAGGAAACCCTGACTCGTTGCCGAAGGCCACGTGTCCGTCATCACCAAAGTTGCCTCGGCTCGGGAACTTGGGTACGATTGGGGAAGGTCACATCGTGAGCACCCCCGCTCGCCCGGTCAAAGACCGGCCTCTACTAACCATGATATCTGGTTTTGAAAACATTGTATGTTCTTATTCCGGTTATTAGCCTAGGTTACTATGTGATGCTTGCAGCAAATAAGTATAGACTGGGTCGCCTGAATTGGAACAAAACATTTCATGTTTGTTTGTTTGAAAATGGTTTGATGGTGCTACCCGCAGGTAGGCTAAGACGCGGATTTGCCACCCTCAAGTGGGCTTAGAAAACATGATTTTGCCACCATCTAGTGGGCTTAAAACAAACAGTCGACGCATTGTCCCAATTCAAGTAACTCAGCCTCCACCCACAGGCATCCAATGCAGTTATATCATATAAGCACGTAGCCTCATGGTAAGCATGCTATCATGGCAGCACTCACACGCATGCAAGGATGCTAAAGCATAAAACTTACCGAGTACTCCAAGCCAAAAACAGAAAACTGATTAGAAATCAATGCATGATCCTAAATATACAGAATGCCTAATGCAACACATGCAATAATGCAACTATAGCAGGCTCGGCTATTCTAAACATGGCATGTGGAATGCTACAGCTAACATGTATTCAATTTGGAATTGAAATACAAATGCAGTTTGTATGATGCGCCGAGCCCGGTGCGTGCAAGACAGATGAATGATGCAAACATGCTGTCATACTGTATGCTAATTGAAATATGCCCTACATCTAACCAACATAAGCGGGTAAATAAAAGGGAGAAAGAAATGGGGGTTGGAAGACATACATCACACTCACCCACACTTATTACAGTTATGCCCTCGCGCAGAGGGTCCGAATAAATAATAATACAGTCCGAATAATACCGTCCAAATAATATACAGATTTCTAATTAATGTACAGATTAACTACAAAAAAGTAAAACTGGCATGCAAGCCAGGGACTGCCTTGCTTCTGATGAATAATGTATGCCGGGCTGCTCTGGCGCGGAAATCCACTGGGATGCCCCAATTAGCCTCTGTTTGCACTTTTCTCGAAATGCGTGCCAAACTCCGAAAAGTTGTTGATCCTTGATTTTGCTGCAACAGAGAGCAGGAAAAGGGCATAGCAATGTATTTCACAAATATATGCATGCCTCGATCCTCGTGCCACCAATCACGCATATCGATGCATGATGGCCGAGGAGCCGAATTGCACAGCTCAATATAGAATGAATGCATGTGAATGCTACAACAAAACCTAACTCCATCATGGGTAATCCGGAGTGTCGGTGACTTGGGAATATTGAGACCCGTCCCGTCACTCGGAGTACGAAACGTGCCTCGGTTCCCGTGCCCGGGTTAACTCCTATCCCGAACACGATGCAATATGCATGATATGCATGAAATGCAGCTAATATACAATCCTAACATACATAATGCTATGAAAATGAGATGTCTCGAAATGCGTGCCCACGGGCACGCAAACCGAGGTGATAGCATAAAAACATGAGATGACATGAAAAATGATATATAATGAGAAAAAATGAGATACCTCGAAATGCGTGCCCACGGGCACGCAAATCGAGGCGGTGACATACAGGCATGAAATGGAAAATGCAATGCAATTGGACTTACACTAACATGAGTGGACCTCAGCCACACTCACATAAGAGGCCGTCGGATAAAAAAGAAGTGCCTCAAAATGCGTGCACACGGGCACGCAAATCGAGGCAATGGCATAGAAGCATGAAAATGGCAAATTGGGCTTACACTAATATGAGAGGACCTCAGCCGCACTCACATAAGATGCCGATGGACAAAAATGAAGTGCCTCGAAATGCGTGCACACGGGCACGCAAACCGAGGCATGGCCCGAAGGCATGAAATGGCAAATTGGGCTTACACTAACATGAGAGGGCCTCAGCCGCACTCACATAAGATGCCGGTAGATGAAAATGAAGCGCCTCGAAATGCGTGCACACGGGCACGCAAACCGAGGCATGGCCCGAAGGCATGAAAATGATATGGGAAATGATATGCAAGCATGCAAACCAAATTTCAGCAGCTAAATAAAGGGGAAAACAGCCCCGAAATGATACGAAATGACAATCAATGCATGAAATCATCCCGAAATGTGATTTTAAGTACCCGAAATGGCCTACGGCTATGCTAAACATGCAAAATTGGCACATGAAAGCAAAAACAGTAGCAAGGCAGTCCCAAAAATAGCATCTTTTCAGTACAAAACAAGGCTAAATAACAACCACAAGTATGGCAAAAATAGCATGCAAAAATGGGGAAAAAGAGGAGAATTACAAAGCAAGTGGTATCTACAATGCTCAAACTGAAAAACACAGTTCTACAACATTAAAGAGGAGCCAAAAATATGCATATTTACAGTGAATGACAACCCCAAAATCAGTATGTAGATATGCTCAAAATAGCATGCAATATATGGACCAAAAGAAGGCTATAATGATAGGTCATGCATGGAAGCACCAAATGAGGTTGAGGCCTTCTACAATGTTGTAGAGGGGCTCAAAATAAGCCTAAAACCAGTAGGGGTCGGAGCCCAAAAAACAAATGTATATAAGCCAAAAATAGCATGCAAGATTATGATATACAAGGTGGATATTGAAACAAGTGGTATATAGAAGCATCAAGAAAGGTTGAGCCCTTCTACAATGTTGTAGAGGGGCTCAAAATGAGCATAAAACCAGTAGGGGTCGGAGCCCAAAACAGTAGGCAAGTAGGGTAGAAATAGGAAGCAAGAAAATGTCACAAAAGATGGAATTTGAGACTTACCCTTGAAGATCCAACTTTTGCTACCTCTTGGCTTGAATTTGTTGCTTCTTAGCCCTTGAAGAACCTTCCTTTGCTGCTGGAATGGTCGTGGTGTTGGTGAGGCTTAGGGTTGATGAAGGAATTAGCTAGGGACTTGAAACTTTTTAGGATTTTTGGCTATGGAAATGGAGCTTTTGGAAGAGAGGCTCTTGAGATCAAATGTTCTAACCTCAACAAAGGAGGAGGCCATCCCCTCAAATAGGCAAGAAAGGGGTGTAAAAGGGAGGGAAATGCATCCAAGCTTTCCCTCCCAAAATATCCCCCGGATGTTGAGATATTTTGGGAAAAACAGCTGGACAGCTGTAAAGTGCTCAAAAGCAGAAAGCTGGCCGGCCAGGTGGATTTCTTGAAGGTGGCCGGCCAGCCACCCCCCATGGCCGGCCAGCCACCTCCCATGGCCGGCTAGCCACCTCCCATGGCCGGCCAGCCAAGGGCAAAAATGAAAAGTTGAATTAGTAGCCGACCACCATTTTTTGGTGTCCTCCCATGTGTGTAGAACAAGGTTCCAAGGTCGGAAATTGGCAACTCTGAAACAGGAAACACAACATTGCACTTGAAGGAGAGGCTCAAAAATGAAAACAACAATTACTGGCCGACCACCACTTTTTGGTGTCCTCCCATGTGTGTAGAACAAGGTTCCATGGTCGGAATGTGGCAACACTGAAGCAGGAGTCACAACATTGCATTTGAAGGAGAGGCTCAAAAATGAAAACAACAATTGCTGGCCGACCACCACTTTTTGGTGTCCTCCCATGTGCCCTCATCACAAATATGTAGCTTTGGTTGGAAGAAAATGGGCCTAGGGTGTTCAACATTAGCCCGGAAGTGAGCAAAACGGGCGCCGGAGGAGCGAAACTGGTTATCTGGGATAATTGCTGGCCTCCCACCCCCCAGTGATCTTCCTGGTGCTGAAACAGAGGTACCTGCCAAAATTGAACAAAAACTAATGAGAAATGAACGCTCGGGGCCCAAACCGCGCAATTCGGGGTCCCAAAAATGGGCTGCAGGCAGCGGAAGTGGTGTTCAGCAGCGAAGTGGGTATCAGGGGCCCCAGTGTGCCCTGTTATGACAAAACAGAGGTACCTGCCAAGAACCGGAGGAATCGGAGACGGTTGGGCGGTCCCGAACCGAGGCACACGGCCTGACGGCTCCGAGAACCGGGAACCGGGCTCCGAAATGGGCAAGATGGCCTACGGCCACGAAAAGTAGCCCGCGGCCACCGAGAAATAGTCTACAGGACTACTCCCTTCCCTCAGGAAAGAAAACAGAGAAAACTGAGTCTGGTTCGCAAGCCGAGACAAGGCACAGAAGAGGATTCGGAAGTTCGGAGGCAGGGCGCACGGCCGCGACTCTGAGACTTCTGAATGAGCACAACATGCAACATCACCGAGCGCTCAATCGGTGACGTCTGAGTCTTAAGGTCGGTCAAAAATGGGGTGTCTACAATCTTTCATTTCTTGAGGCGGAATAGTAATTAGTTTAGTCTAGTTACTTAAATAAATTATTAGTTGCAATTGTTTTATAATTATTTAATTAGTTAGTTAGCTAACTAGTTCAAAATGTTGTAATAATTAGTTAATTAGTTTAGCTATTTATTTCATTTTAGTTTGTAATAATTAGCTTAATTAGCTTAGCTTAGTTAATTAGCTTAGTTTATTCATTCGGACTCTCCTTCGTGAGAGCGTAATGTAATAATGTGCATGTCTTTTAACCCCATGCCTTTTTCCTTTTTATTTACCAGCTTTTGATAGATTAGGGATATGTTTCAATTAGCATACCTCATGCTTGCATCCATTCATTCGTATTGTATGCACCGAGGCTCGGTGCATCATTCAAACTGCATTGTCATTTCAATACCTTCTTTGAATACGTGCTTAAACCGCATGTTATTGAATTGCTTCATATGCCATGCTTAGTAGCCGAGCCTAGTAATCGCATTTTCGCATGTGTTGCATTAGACATTTGGCATTGTTAGGAATCATGCATATTTTTCTAACTCCTTTGTTTTATCTTAGCTTGGAGTACCAGGTGAGTTTTAATGCTTTAACATACTTGCATGAGTGTGAGTGATTGCCATGTCTAGCATGCTTACCATGAGGCTAAATGTTTACTTGATAAATTGCTTAAATGCTTGTGGATGAAGGCTTGTTGCTTAAATTGGAATGATTCAATAAATGTACGTTTTAAGCCCACTATGTCTAGTGGCAAATTCACAATTTTAAGCCCATTTTGTTGAGTGGCAAATTCGCAAACTTTAAGCCCACTTGAGGTGGCAAATTCAAACCCTTTTCACAAAACAAACATGAAATTGAGTTGTTCCAATTTGAGCAAACTAGTCTATATTTTCTTGTGTGCATCACATAGTAAAGCTAGCTTAATAACCGGAACAAGAGCACATAATGTACATAAAAAATCATATCATGATTAGTAGAGGCCGATCTTTGATCGAGCGAGCGGGGGTGCTCAATTCATGACCTTCCCCTCTCGTACCTAAGTTCCCGTACCGAGGCAACTTTGGTGATGACAGACATATGGCCTTTGGCACGAGTCATGGATTTCCTAAATTTTTCCAAAATAAAATATTTAGGTGGCGACTCTATATCTGGCAAAGTAGTCCAATTTTGGCATTTTTGATTCAAAATCAATTTTTCAAAAGGTTTGCCGGATTTGGACTTTTTGGTGTTTATCATTTTCACATTGCACTTGTGATATTAGATTCTGAACCGCGGGAGTTCGAACTGTAGGGCTTTCTTCCGAGCTTCCGAAAGGGGGCTTGAAAAAAAGGCGAGCTACAGTTTCTGGCGACTTTGCTGGGGACTTATAGAACTTGACTCGAACTCATGATATGACATTTTATCTACACTTATATGTTTCTTTACATTTGCATTTGCATTGGTGCGCCTAAGTCACTGTATTTGCCATTTGCTATTCCTGAACGGTTTGCCGGAGGCTTGCTTGGAAAAGCTTGCCAAAAGGCTAACTGGTTGAGGGCTTTGCCACGATGGGAACACAACCCTTGGATCTGGACTACCGCTGTACCCTTTGATCCTCCTTTCACTTCTCGGTGTTAGGTGTGAGAGGTATATTAGGTAGTCTTGCTAAGGAACCCTTTTTTTGACCAATCGGCCTAGTTGCATATTGAAAGTCATAGAGACTGTTCCAAACTAGGACAGGTTGCTTACTCGAATTCAGGATTGTGTGAGACACTTTGCATGAATAGTGAGCCCTAGCTTCTGACGAAACTAGGATAGGGTAACCCTATCCCATCATAGGGGTGTTTTGGTTCTCACTTAACTGGTATGTGCTTTTAGAGTGAAACTCTATAGGAATGTATGTATCAGTTGCAAGTTTGGGCATCAGTTTTAGGGGGCTGAAATCAGTGTTGAGTGCAGTTCTACAGCTTATGATTATAACTGTTTCTTGTTCACATATGAGCTGAGGTGCTGTGCGGTTTCTGATTTTTGCTTTCTTTTGCTTTATTTCTTTTTGCAAGGTAGTTAATCACAATTGCTTCGGACAATCCTGTTACCCCCAAGCACTCTGGATCCGTATAAGGAGACTTTACAGATCTAGGGATCTTGTTAGGGGACAACTAGTGTTTGCTTCACTTCCATCGGTTACGAGACGGAGGAGGGTTAGGCATAATTCACCAACCCAGCAGTCACCTTTTACTTCACTTGCGCCCAGTCAGGCTTAGTCTTCTACATCCACTCCAATAAGAAATTATTCGCCAGTTCTGATGGCTCAACATCCCCCCGTTAGCATGGAAGACATGCTCCGTTATCTTCAGCAAACCATTGAAACCATGCAGCTAGATGCTGCCCGCCAAGTTGAACTTACAGCTCATTAAGCGGAAGTGATAAACAGATTGCAGCAGCAACCACGACAAGTAGCGACTTCTGCCATGCGCCTCCAGCGGGTATTCCAGCACTCGGAGTCATTGTCAACGTCTAAGAGAATTTGGGCATTCCAATAGATCCAATCCCACCGCAAACCTCCAAGGCACCAGTGTACCAAACTGAGGCGCCATTTGAATTCGAGGTTGACCCCACTGTACTGAAGGTCAACAAGCTAGAAAAGCTTTTCAATCGGGCACAGGGTGTGAACTCAATCCCTGACATTGAGGATGGATACACAGACTACGCAGTAACTCTGCCGGACAGATTCAAGATGCCACACATAGACCGGTTCGATGGCTCTGGGGATCCCATGGTCCATTGGCGATTATTCTTAGATATTTTGTGACCAATGAGCCTTACCATACTTTAAAAGTTGTCGCTTTTTGGCCGTACCCTGTTGGGTATAGCGGCTATCTGGTATGCAAAACTCGAGGACTCTGTGAAATGAAGTTGAGAAGAAATGGCCAAGGCCTTCATCTCACAGTACTCTTATAATACCCAGATTGAGGTCATAACCCGTGATCTTGAAGCAACCCGTCAGGAGCCAAATGAGGGCTTCTTGGACTTTGTAACAAGATGGAGGGCCAAGGCCTCCATGATGACTATCAGGCCGTCCAAAAAAGATCAAATCAGAATGGTGGTCCGCAATCTGCAAGGGAGATTATTATAGAAGATGATAGTCTTGCCTTTGTTTACATTCACTAAGCTCCATGAGATAGGGGTTCAAATTGAAGATGCGATGAAACAGGGGCTGATAGCTGATGAGAAGGAATAGCCCAAGAGGCCCTTTAGACGTAGTTCCAATGCAACCAGGAGTGGTAGCACCTCTGCACGGCCGTTCGATGTGAATGTAGTCACAATTACAGCCAAAACCGCTAACCCTTTCGCCAATACAAATCCACAAACCTCAACCAGCCAAGCCCAATCTCAAAGGGTCTTTATTCCACTCTACATGCCTTTATCCAAAGCCATGGGCGTGTTCATCAAAAAAAGACACCTAAAGTAGTTAGAACAACGCCCTCTACCCGATCTTCTTCCCCTGAAACACAACCTGGCCAAATACTACGCTTTTTACCAGCAGCACGGTCACGACACCAACCAATGCTACAGGCTGCATCATGAGATTCAAGATCTCATTGACAACAAGGTGATAGCGCCGCCCCAAAAGCCAAATGTAACCACTAACCCTCTCCCAGCCCACAACCAAGTTCCCCCGCCCTGAAACCTAAATCTAATACATACATTGGCCATCCCATATGACCCCACCATATACATAACCCCTTTCCACCTACCCAAACCGGTCGTGTTCATCTTTGAAAGCACAGACTTATGCATGATGAACACGTCTACACTCCAACCTGAACTCGTGGTGGTGACAGTAGTAGATGAAGGGAAGTTGGCCTTGGTGGAAAATGTCAGTCCATTGCCCGAGGGCTCTGAAGGCTTATCTGAAGAGGTGTACATCCCGTACTACTATATTGTGCCAATCAATCAAGCTAAGCCAGAAGTGGTGTTGCCGGCCGAGATGGAGGTCAGTGTAGTTCGAGAGGATGACCCAAGTCAGGGATTAGATGATCTGGCCAACCTAGAGGAGGACATAGGCAATTTATAGTTCTTTGATGAGCAAGATCAAGGGGACACGCATATTGATTGGTTTGATCTGAACAGGTCGACAGAAAATTCTGGGTGATTAAGTAATGAACTCGATAGAGATGAGGGAACTGAATTGAAGCCGAAAGAACAAAAAGCGGGAACTACTACAATGGCCGGTAGGAAGGGTAAACTGTCGGAAAACACCGGTGTAGAACAATTGGCTTAGGAACTGGGCATTGTTAGTACTGTACATACAGAGCAGGAAGTCGCACTAAAGCGTTTTGAGCAAGAAATGGGTGAAAACAACCGAAAAGTTGCAAAAGCCCAACACCCTGCAGGGAAGATTTGTGACGAGAAGATAATTCGAACGAAGTCGGACAATTGCTTGTTGGCTACTGAAGGAATTTGGTGGGATGACGACGCCCTACACCTGGCTCATACTAATGAGGTTTGGGGTGAAGACCTTCCTGACAACACTTGGTCTTTGGAAGAGGTCGACCATATGACGAGAAGTGGCCGATATTTCAAACCACCGCATCTGGACCAACCCGAGGCATCTGGGAAGGATAAAGAAGTCGAGAAGTAAAAGGAAAAATAGTTGGAAGAAGAGGCTGTGTTGAAACAGTCGAAGAAGATTCTAGCTGACAAACAGGCTGTACTGTCAGCGATGGATAAAGCTAAGTTGTCCATCGACACTACCCCAAAATAATTGGTAGGATTAGTCTTCTCGGGAGGCGCTACGCCAACTCTAACCTTCTCGGATAAGGAACTGCCGCCGGAAGGCTCTGCACACAACAAACCTATATACATATCAGTGAAGTGTAGAGAAAAGTGAGTACCAGTGGTATTGGTCGACACCGGGTCGGCAATCAACATTTGTCCTTATTGCACGGCTTATGCTATTGGCCGGAGACCAGCAGATTTTGTACCTACAGCCCAGGTGATACGGGCATATGACAATACCAGCAGAGAGGTAATGGGAACAATACAGATCAGAGTACAGGTCGGCCCAGCTCAACAGGATATTGTAGACACCCCATTTTTGACCGTCCTCAAGACTTGGACGTCACCGCTTGAACACTCGGTGATTATCCATGTTTGTGTTCGTTTGGAGTTCCCGGAGTTCTCGGCTCGCGCGCCTTGCCTCAGGACCTCCGAACTCGATCGTTTGGTGTTTGGTTTTGCACCAAACACTTGTGTTTTGCCTTGGGAAGGCAGGGAATGCTTTGTGAGGCATCCCCATATACCACCGGCTGTGGCTAGAGGCCACCGGCTGGCTGGTGTGGCCACCGGCACTATATTGTGCCGGTCGGCACTATTTTGTGCCGGTCGGCACTCTTTTTGGCAAAATGACCATTTTGCCCAGCCGGCTACTTTACAGCTGCTTTCTGAGATATTTTCAGACAGCTGTTTAGCTCTTGTTTCCCCTCCATACACGTGTATGGAGGGATGAGCCCTTGGATGACTTAGTTTGTAAGTCTTTGTTGCCTATAAGGAGAAGCCTCTTCTCTTGGCTCAAGGGTTAGCAAAATTTAGAGAGCTAGAGGGGAAAAGAGAGAGAGAAGCTCTGGTTTTTCTAGGGTTTGAGTTGCATACACCTTCTATCTCTATTCTTCTCTTGTGTGTCTAGGTGTTTTGTGCCTTACTATTGCACACAAACACCTAGTGTCTCACCTTCTCCTTGCAACTGAGGTTCTAAGGGCTGGTTTTTAGTGTTCTTGACTGGTTTGGAGCTCAAGGAACCAACAACTCCAACCTTTGTGAAGAAAAGCTTCAAGGGTACGAAACTTACTTTATTTACCCCATTTTTGCACTCCATTTTTGCCTAGTTTAAAACAGTTTTTGAGCTGAGTGTTTGGCACAAAAAAGTTCTGTTTTTTAAGCCTCTTCATTGTATATTAAGGGTGTTTTGTGGTTTGGGGAAGTTTGACCCCCTTTAGGCCTTGAAAAGGGCTCATTTTTGTGCTATTTTGGAGAGATCCGGGACTTGTGTGCTTGGACCTCTCCACCACTGAAATCTTGAGGGATTTCAATGGTGGAGATGGTGCTTTAAAGTCCAAGAAAGGGGAGGGCCACCCCCTCTCCTTGATGTCCTTGAAAAGGGCAAGTTTTGCTTCCTTATGGAGCTTCATGCTTGAGTGTGTGTTGAGCATGTTTGACTTGTTTTCCATGCTTATATTGCCATGTTATAACATGATTTCAAGTTGGTTTAGGCCCCTTATGCATGCTTAGCATAGTTGCCTTGTAATGCCCCTTATTGCCTTAATATGCCTAGGTTGCATGCCTTAGCTTCAAGCATGTTTTAGGCTTGCATTTGTGAAGCTTGCATGCTTATTTTGCCATGATTTAGCTCTGTCCATAGTTGCTTTGGTCAATCGCATGCATGACATAGCCCCTTTGTATTTGGCTTGTTGGCCTTAGGAGTATGCATGTGTAGTATGCCATGCTTGCACTATTTTCAATGATTTGAAACCATCTAACATGCCATTTCAGAACTTGTGATGTGCTTGTTTGGCTGCCTTGCATGCCTCTTTAATGCTTTAAGAGTATGTTTAAATGCTCCATGTTTTGGCTTTAATGCATGCCTTTGGATTCATGTCATCTAGATGCCATCTAGGTGGTCCTTTAGGCTTAGTTTTATGTGTTAAAACTCTGTTCTTAAGTGTTTAAGTATTGCCATGAGTGGTTGTGTTAAGTGTGGTTTAAAGCCTCATTGGTTTGCTTTGAACCTTAGACCATTTGCATGCTTTATTTGGCTTGTTTTGTTGCATGATTTGGCCTCATGTTTTGCATGGATTTCAGAGCTTTTTCCATGTATGCTAATAATCCATGTTTGTGCCTCTTAGATGTGTTTAAGAGTTGCTTGATTATGCTTAGGTGTTGGTGCCTTAACTTGTGCATGTGTGCATGTGTGTTTGGCCCTCCTGACTTAGCATTTGGCTACTGATTTTGGGCCTTTTAGAGTTGCCTAATTCATGTCTAAGTCCACCCCCCATTGGTTTGCATGCTTGCTTGTATGCCTTGCGTAAGTGCATCACATTGTTCATTTTGCATGATGGATAACATGCTTAGGGTTGCATCACATTTGCATGCATGTTAAGCCTCTTGAAGTGAAGTATGATAGAGGTTTGGCACCCTTGTTTGCTTGTTTGCATTGCATGCATTTGAAATAAAAATTGCACTCTTAGTTCTTTGGGCCATCATGCATGGAAATGCGTGATTGGTGGTTCGATAACCGAGGCACATCTTCCTTTGAGTCAAAAACATGATAAGGATTGTGTTTGGTGCATACATGCTTTGAATTACATTGCCATGCAAGTTGTTGCCCTCTGCTGCTGTGAGTTGCAGGTTTTGCAGGCATTTTGTGCCGACCGGCACTTTTTAGTGCCGACCGGCAGTGAATTGGCAGCCGATAGCTTCACTCAGTGCCGGTGGCCACATCCTTCAGCCGGTGGTGTTCTACCCCAGCAGGTGATGATCTCCAGTGCCCTGAGAGGCACTCTTGGGACTTTGGCAATTTTCAGAGGAGGGTAGCAGGGAAAACAGAGGCACACTTGCATGACAGTGCGATTCCGAGCCAATTCCGAGCGCGCGCTGCATTTGGGCCCTCCTCCCGAGGCATTTACTGTTTTAATTAGATTAATTATTTGTCTAATTAATTTAGTGAATTTGTAATAATTAATTAGCTTGCGTAGTTGATTATCTGTAATATTATTCGGTCCCTCCGAGCGAGGGCAAAAATGTAATAAGTGTGTGTGAGTGGGTGTATGTCTTCCAATCCCCACTTCTTTCTATCCCTTTTATTTACCCGCTTTCGATGGTAGATTAGGGCACATTTAAATTAGCATACCTTATGCAATGCATGCGTGCATTCATGCATTGTCTACATGCATCGGGCTCGGCACATCATGCAAACTGCAGTATTTCAATTCCAAAATTGAATACGTGATAGTTGTTGCATTTCATGTGCCATGCTTAGGATAGCCGAGCCTGTCTAGATTACATTCCGCATGCGATGCATTAGCCACTTAACATGAACTAGGTCATGCATGTTTGCTAACTGGGTATTGTTTTGGCACGGAGTACGATGTAAGTATTTATGCTTTAGCATATCGCATGCGTGTGAATGTTAACATAACAGTATGCTTACCATGCGGCTAAATGCTTACATGAGATAAACTGTTTGAATGCCTGTGGGTGAAGGTTGGATCGTTTGAGTTGGAACAAACTCATTGAAATCCGTATTTTAGCCTACTTGCGAGTAGCAAATTCGAAAGCATTTTCAAAACAAACGGATATGCAATGCTTATTTCCAAATTAGGCGATCTAGTCTATACTTGTTTGCTGCGCGCATAACATAGTAATTCTAGGCTAATAATTGGAATAAGAGCATGTAATGTTTTCAAAAAAGGATATCACGGTTAGTAGAGGCCGGTCTTCGGACCGGGCGAAAGGGGGTGCTCATAGCTGACCTTCCCGATCGTACCCAAGCTCCCGAGCCAAGTCACTTTGGTGATGACGGACACGTGGCCTTTGGCACCGAGTCAGGGTTTTCTACATTCCCCCATTAAAAAAATATTTAGGTTGCGACTCTGTAATCTGGCAAAGCAGTCCATGTTTGGCACTACTTTTTCAAAAATCTGTTTTTTTTCTTCAAACAATTTGCCAGAGGTGGACTCTTTGGTTCAGATTTAGAACCGCAACAAAGTCGAGAGTCCGAACTGTAGCCGAGGTCCCCCGCGGACGTGCTACAGATATCGAGTTCCATATCCTGGATGTTCCGACTACTTTCAACTTACTACTTGGGCGACCCTGGCTGCACCTAGTGAAAGCTGTCTCTTCCACCCTCTACCAAATGCTGAAGTACCCCCACGGGAAAGGGGTGGCCTTAGTCTTCGGAATTCATCTATTCATCTTCCGCCAGAGGTCACTACACCTGTGTTGGAGATTGTGCATGGCGAAGAGGATGTTTTCCTTTCGGGGTTTACCTTGGCTGAGGCTTGGGTAGTGCAAATATCTTGGTTGTTGATGAGGGCTTGTATGTCAGCACCCAATCTGTATACTTCATGAACAAGCTCCAACGCATGCCAAGAATGAGGTTGGAAAAGAGTGGCCGGAAAGGCGTCACTACATTAGCTGATGTGTGACATAACCCACAAGCCTTTGGTTTTGGCTATATGCCTACCAAAGAAGACTAGATTAGAAAAGGGAAAGAGATGACAGGCAAAGCCAGAGCTAAGCAGACCGGGAAGCGCTATGAGCTTGTGCACCGACCGATCCGGGGAGCCCTGAATGGCTATTTTGTTCGGGAGGGAGAAGACTTCCCATTTTGTGGTTTTCCCAAACCTTGGTTCAACTCTGAGAAGCAGTGGGTTCCTGGCTTTGAGATTTTCTTTGACTTGCAGTTGCAAGATAGTGATACGGAGGAAGTGGTTGAACCAATTACTACTGAAGCTGAACGGGGCACAGAAAGTGATTCCAACAGCAGCGAGCTTGAAGTAGGAGTAGCACTGGCATGTCTCGTTTCGGATCCTCCAATCGACTCAGAGAGCTTGGGGGATAACCTGGCCGTTTCCACGATCGGGAACCAACCGGGTGTGAACCCTTCTAGCAGCATCCTGGATTCATCTGACGCACCATCCCTCGTTTGGCAGCTGGAGGAGGGCTACCTGTCTAGTAGTTCTGAGTCGGGTAGTGAACCAGAATCTGATTCCACAGAGTCGGTGGAGTCGGAATCAGATTCGGTGCCTCTGTGTCTCAGCCCGGTATTCCTGGGGTTGATAACCCGGATGCCAAGGTATTGTCCAGGTCGTCATTTTCTTTTTCCTTTGAGTCGGTTGTAACCGAAGAATTGGATGAGCTCGACTTTGTGAATGAGAATGCCACTGCAGATTCTGAGTATTTCTCTGTGCCGCTTGTTTATTGCATTGATCATGATTTTCAAAATTTTGATGAAAACGATGAGGAAGGAATTCCTCTGGTTTTGAAAATTTTGATTAATCGAGAAGAGAAGAGGTTTGCAAAATCCCTCACCGATGAAATCATTGCTTTTAATGTGGGTACTGAGAAGGATCCGCGTCTAGTCCAGATCGGGTCTACGTTGTCCTTGGAGGAGCACGAGCGCTTAGTCGCTTTATTAAAAAATTTCAAAGATGTTTTCGCGTGGTCCTACGAAGACATGCTTGGAATCGATCCTGAGATTGTACGGCATCGGATCCCTCTTGACCCCGAGGTCCGACCCATCAAATAGAAGTTGTGGAGCATACGCCCGGATTGGGCTTTGAAGATTAAGGAGGAGGTCACCAAGCAGATCGACGCAAGGTTCTCGTTAGTATCTGAGTACCCAACTTGGTTGGCCAACATAGTCCCAGTGCCAAAGAAAGATGGCAGAATTTAGGTGTGTGTGGACTTCAGAGATCTGAACAGAGCCAGTCCGAAGGACGACTTTCCCTTGCCGCACATCGATGAATTATTGGACTTCACCATGGGTCATGCATTGCTCTTCTTCATGGATGGATTTTCCGGGTATAACCAGATTCTGATGGCACCCGAGGACAAAGAGAAAACTACTTTCACTACACCATGGGGAACCTACTGCTATAGGGTGATGCCGTTTGCGCAAAAGAACACCGAGGCTACTTATCAAAGGGTTGCAACCACTATTCTACATGACATGATCCATAAAGAGGTCAGGTGTATGGGGACAACATGATTGTCAAGTCCAAGGAAAGAGAAGGCCACTACACCGCCTTGAAGAAATTCTTTCAACGGATCAGAGAATACAGACTGAGGTTGAATCTGTAGAAATGTACTTTCGGCGTAACAGCAGGGAAAATGCTGGGTTTCTTGATCACGGGCATCGAGGTAGGTCCTTCCAAAATCAAGGCCATCCTAGAAATGCCACCACCAAGGACTGAAAAGGAAGTGCGAGGCTTTCTGGGTAAAGTGCAATTCATAAGACGGTTTATTGCAAAATTAACCTTGACTTGTGAACCACTTTTTGGTCTCCTAGAGAGAGGAAAGAAGTTCCGATGAGATGATCGATGTCAATTTGCTTTTGAGCAAATCAAGCAGTACCTTCAGAATCCGCTTGTGTTGTCGCCGCTAGAGCCGGTGAAGCCTTTGATTTTGTATCTGTCAGTAATGGACACAAACGATGGGATGCATGCTCGCTCAGGAATCTGAGGATAGGGTGGAGAAAGCCATCTATTACTTAAGCAAGAAAATGCTGGATTATGAGACCCGTTACATCCCACTGGGGAAAGCTTGCTTAGCCTTGGTATGGTCTACCAGGAAGGTGAGGCATTGCTTGTTAGCTCACTCTGTAATTTTGGTTTCGAGATTAGATCCCATCAAATATCTCTTTGAGAAACCAGTGCTTACAGGTAGGCTAGCTCGTTGGTTGCTACTTCTCTCTGAATTTGATCTGAAGTATGTCACTTGCAAGTCGGTCAAGGGGAGAGCAGTAGCAGAGTTCCTGATAGATCACCTGTAGACACCCCATTTTTGACCGCCCTTAAGACTTGAGCACTACTGATGGTTTACTTGGTGGTGAAAGGTGTGTAGGGCAAAGGTTCAATTTCTTCGGTAAGGAGAGAGTCAAATCCCAACTTCATATCCCTTTTGGACCAAAACAATCTTGATCAAAAGATTTTAGACCTTGAAACCCTCTCTTTCAAAATAGTTTTTGAAATAAAGTTCCTACGATATTTCGACGCTCGCATTTTGTTAAATGTCGTGCTTTTTAGTAAAACGAGCAAAGGACATAGTGGAAATAAATGAAAGAGAGATGAAATCTCTAAAAAATCTTTCAAAACACCTTGTTTAGGGGTTTGGAGTTGAAGAAAAGAAGAGAAGAGGGAAGAAACCTAGCTGGGGGAGAAAATGGGCATGAACCGTTAAGAGAGAGATTCGAGTAGCCCTCGTTGAATCGGGCCTATTCATTTACATACTTGGATTTTAGCTATGAGGCTGCCACCGTTGGAAAGCTTACTTCCGGGGCTTCATTGTTCACTCAAGAATCTTCTAAAGCCAAGTCCGGACGGGGGAGATATGGTTGGTTGAAGTAGGGCATCAATCTGGTTGGACCGAAACTGCGCGGCTTCACCAAAACAAGCATAACTTTTTGTACAGTTAGAATTTTAATGCAAGGATGGTGCCATTGGAAATCTAACTTTTGGGGCTTCAATTTGGACACCTGAAAGCCACTTTTTGGCCTTAGAAGCCACCTGCCGACCACTTTTCATTCTAGGAGACCACTTTTTGTCCTGAAAAACTAGAAAAAGTAGCTGGCCGACCAGTTGAGGTGGTCGGCCAACCACTTATGCCTAGAAAGCCCAGAATTGGAAGATATTTTCCCTTCAGCTGTCTTCCACAAGCTCCAGCTGTTCCATAAACAGATATTTCGAACCAACTCTTGCTTTTGGCTATATATGAGCCATATCTCCCATTTTGCAAAAAAAGAAGGAACTTCCTAAGCAAGTTTGGGAGCTTCTCACTCTAAAAGGTCCTCTCTCTCTAGAAATTTCAGACCTAAAATCTCTGCCTCTCTCTCTATGGTTCAACCTCTCTTGCCCTTTTGTGCATAGAAGTGCATAGAGGTAGAGAAATACTTCTTATTTGCATACATTTCATTCATCAAAGTTGCATATCAGTGGGTTGAAGTCCCTTTTTGGACTGTTGGAAGGTCATTTGAGCCAGCAAAGAAGCCATCTTGCTGCTGTGCTACAAGGGTAAGCACCTCTCATCTTTTGTATTTGTTTTGCACACTTGCTTCACCACCCTTTTTCCATTGTTTTGAGTCTGTTTTTGGGTTAGTGTTGAACTACAAAAACCTCTATTTTTTCCTCTGTTTTTCAGTCCTAAAAGTCTTGGTTTGTGCCTTGTTTGGCTAGGCGGTTGTCTCCCCCTTTGCTCTTTGGCTTGTAAAGCTTTTGAGCCAACTTCCTAAGCTTTTGAAACCATCTTTTCTTGGACTTTAAACCACTGAAATCCAGTGGATTTTCAGTAATAGAAATGTGGTTTTGAGGTTCAAAATAGGAGGGGGTTGTCCCCTCTCCTCTCGTCTTGTTTACTTGGAGGCTTCTTTTAGGCTCATTTTTGTGACTTATCAGACCTACCATAACTCTGTTTTTGGTTGTCCTGGTCACCTCTTGCATGCTTATTGCACTTGTAGTGTAAATCCTCTTTGCTAGCCTTGTTAGCCTTACAAAGTAGCATGTTTGTTAAGCATGTATGCGCTCTATTTCAGTATATTTTTGGTCATTATTTATGTCACGACCCAAACCCGGCCCTATGGGTTTAGCACCGTAACTGGCCAGTAATCCGAGATTACCGAAGGCCTGCTGAACAGTAATACAGTTAAACAGAGTACAGGGCCTGGTGGAAGCCAATACAGTAAATAACTAGTGTCCATTGAGCTGTGACAATCTGTATGCCCAAAAACATTTTTATGCATTCATACAGTTCAAAACAGTACAATCTATACAATCATTTACAAACATTCAGTACGGGGACCTAAGCCCTCGATAAAAGTACAGTAAGTAGTAAACAGTCTATACGGTAGTACAAAACAGTGAGGAGACAGGTGGGGACAATAAAAACACCCCAAGCCATAACATGGCACTCGGAACCTCGCAGTGAGGCACATAGGCTGGCTTGACAAAACTGGGGACCAACCCACGCTCCTAGCTCCGGTCTGGCTGCTGTGAACCTACATATATATATAAACAGTGAGCTAAAGCCCAGTGAATAACATAATGCGTAAAGAGGTTATGAATGAATGTCCTTACAGTAATGAAATCAGTTCATTAAACAGTGTTTCAGTCTTTCAGTATTTCAGTCAATCAGTCATATGTGGTACACCCATTAGCCTATAAACAGTAGGTCCAAAAGGACCGGGTCTTAACAGACCCAACAATAATGATGGCCATCGGTCAGTAAACAGTATGGTTCCACAAGGGAACCGACAGAGCTCTGTAACAGTAACAGTAAACAGTAAGTGCTAAGGATGCCACAGTACAGTTCAGAATACAGGACATACATTCATTCAGTAAACGATATCAGTTCAATAAACAGTTCAGTTCAGTATTCAAAGGATAACCATTTTGAACATATCTTTACACAATTGTTACTCACAGAGATTGGGCTAATAGCAGCTAGAACGCGTCCCCGAGAGCCAACCCTAAACAGTTAACAAATAGAACACACACTAAGTTTCACAGTCGAGAAGGATAATAATTAAATCCCTAAATTTCCTCGGTGTGGTTCTACGTCTAAATCCTCATTAAGATGTCTTAAACTAGGCCTAAGAATGCCTAGGATGGGATGAGGATGCAAAGATGCGCATGGAACACAATTTCAGAATTTCTGTGAAACAGGGCCTCCGCTCGAGCGCAGGTTTCCCCGCTCGAGCGGACAAGCAAACAAAGGTCACCGCTTGAGCGTCAACATCCCCGCTCGAGCGTGACACACAATCCTTCGCTCGAGCGTACATTCCTCCGCTCGAGCGGACTGATGAACAGTGTAAATGCTGGATGCTCGATTTTCCCGCTCGAGCGTGAAAAACTCCGCTCGAGCGGACTGTAAAACATGCCAAAAATACTGGGAGCTTGTCTTCCCCGCTCGAGCGGCACTTCCCCCGCTCGAGCGGACGGCCAAGATCTGGGAAATCCAGATTCGACCTCCAAGTTCCAAACCAAGTTTTGATGCTCCAAATTCGATTTTCTTGGGCCCTTTTTCTGGGAAACATTTGTAAACTCATATAACAACATGATTTGAAGCTCAATTTAAGAAATCAAGGCCCAAGGGTGTTTCAATTAAACTCAATTTCAAACTAATTTTCAAGAACAACATGCAAACATGACATGCATGCACTTTAAACAATTTTAAGCTTCAATACCAGTTCAATTGAGCTCAATACTTGGAAAACAAAATGAAAACATGGACTTTAACTCAAACATGGACATGCATGTACAATCCATCATGAATTCCACTTCAAAATGCACCAAAATGGCCATGTATGCATGAATTCAAGCATAATTCAACCTCTATGCACTAAATCATGGCTTGATTCTACAATGGAGCCTAGAACATGCAAGATGAAGCTTGAGACAACAAGAAGAAGATAGATTTTCTTACCTAAGTCTCGTATTCAAGGTTTATGAGCTAAATTAGCAAGTCTACTTCAATCTCCTTCAAGATGTCAAAGCTAAATCAACAAGAACAATTCTCTCTCTCTCTCTAACTCTCTTCTTGGTCGGCTGTGATGTTCAATGTGGCTAATGAAATGAGTTGATTCAAGTGTAATATGGGATCAAAGTGTTGACATAGTGGGCCACTAGGTGTGGCATAATGGTAAATAAGCCAAACTCTTCAATTAGTCAATATTTAATCTGATTTAAACATACCAAATCACTTTTCAGATAATTATTCCATAAAATCACATAAATTCTACTGATCATGAAACACTAAACGGTTTTCAGTTCGGCCGCCGATAAGGCCTTCAATTAGCAGTTTAAACATATGAACTCAAAAAGATAATCAATCAATCAAACAGATGCAATATGCAATTCAATAAATAAACTTATTCAATTTCAGTTTCGATTTCAATCAGTCCATTCAGTACTTCAGTTAATTCAATTATCAGTCATTATCA
Source organism: Camellia japonica (assembly GCA_030407325.1). Taxonomy (NCBI): domain Eukaryota; kingdom Viridiplantae; phylum Streptophyta; class Magnoliopsida; order Ericales; family Theaceae; genus Camellia; species Camellia japonica. The sequence continues at coordinate 209,761,067 of JAPPVO010000002.1, read as the reverse complement.
GTTCAGTTTAGCAGTAACCAGTAGCTAATTCAGTAGTTTATCGGTAATCAGTACGAGGGTTGTTACAATTTAGCATGTCATAACTCTGTCTAAAGTTGGTTTGATAGCCTCTAGCATGCTCCATGCACTTGTAGTGCAATTCCATGAATTAGCCCAATGTGTATCATGCTTTAACATATCATTCTAGCATGATTTTGGCTTAACTCTAAGAAGCTTTTCGTCATGTTTTAGCATGATTAAGCTATGATTTTTGTTGTTTTGGCCATGCATGCCATGATTTGTATAGCTATGGTTCATCCTAGCTTGTTAGATTTGTGCATCAAGTCCACTAGCATGCATTGCTCGACCTATTTGAATGATTTGGCATCATTTGTCACTCTTTTAATGCTTTGAAGAGTTGGTGTTTTATGCCTTAAGAATGGGTCATTGTGCATGCCATCATATCTAGGACTTTGGGCCACCATTTCAGTGTGTATTTGGTCCTATTTCGCCATGATATAGCTATGTTTTTGGTTGGTTAGAGAATCCCCCATTTGCTTCTTACATTTACAGTGTAAGTCCTCTTTGATAGCTTTGCATGCCTAATGAGTGAGCTTATTGTTCTAGCACGTTTTGACTTGATTTTAGCCCATTTTTGGTGTTGTTTTGACATGCCATAACTCTGATTTTTATTGGTTAAGTCATGCCTTGCTTGGTCTTGGTAGGTGTAGTGTAACCCTCTTTATTGGCCTTGCATGCATTATGCCTTATGCCCTTCATGTTGGCTTGTTTTAGCCTTGGTCCATGCATGTTCTAGTCTCATTTTGGCATGATCTAACGTTTTGGGTTGTACTTGCCATACGCTTCATGTTTTGCATAGCTATGGTGTAAGTCCCTTTTGCTAGCTTCAAGCTTTAAGCCTCTTGCATGCCACGCTTGTATCATTTGGTTGATTTGGCATTATTCCACGCATAATTTCAGAGCTTATAGTGTGCTCATACACTTGCATTTGCCCCCCTTTGAGCACCTTTGAGAGTTGTGTTCTTATGCCTATGTGATGGGCCATTGCATGCACATGCATTTTTCTCACTTTTCATGCCATCATTTCATCATTATGGCCGCTAATTTGGGCATGGATGAGGTCTATCCATTTTGGTTTAAGTCCATTGAGCATTGTGCATGTCATGTAGTTCATTACATTGTGTATGCCATGTTCATCGCATTGGGTATGCTTTATACTTTGCATTGTGTATGCTTAGGTTACATCATTGCATTGTGCATGCTAATTGATATTTGCATTGTGTATGCTAGTTGTTGTATGCATTAGCATTGAGCATGCCATTAGCCTTGTTAGGTTGTTCATATTGCATTGCATGTTTGCATGCTTAAGTCATATTGCATATTTGCATGCTTGTGTTGCATCGCATTTTTGCATACTCCATGTTACATAGCATTGTGCATGCCATGTTATGTGTTGCATTGTGTTTGGAATAGGTGTTAGTCCAAATACGGGAAAAGAGGGACGTTTCATACTCAAAGTGATGAAACGTGCCTCAATTCTCGGTCGCCGACACTCTTGACTATACATGATGGAGTTTTAGGCTTTATGTGTTCGTGTGTGCATTCATTTTATATTGAGTTGTGCAACTTGGGCTCCTCGGCCATCATGCATCGAGATGCGTGATTGGTGGCCCGAGGGTCGAGAATCATACTCCCTTGAGCTTACGTAATGATAGGGAGGGTGGTTGTGCATACATGTGTTGCAAATGCTTTGCCATGCCCCTTTCTTGCTCTCTGTTGCAGCAAACCAGAAACCAGCAGCAAAAACTGGTCGGCCGACCAGATTAAGTGGCTGGCCGACCACTTTTTTTGGTTTTCAGAATAAAAAGTGGTCGGCAGGTGGTCTCCAATGCCAGAAGCTGGTCGACAGCCCTCCTACAGATTCCCATGGTGGAGTTTAAGCTTTCTGGAGCTTGGTGCAAGGTTCTGAGAACAGTTGCAAACAGAGGCAAGTTGGGGCATCGCGATGGATTTCCGATTGAGGCGATTCGAACATGCATGCATCCCTCGTCATGAGGCCCCTTTCAGTGCTTTGTTAACTTAGAATAGTTACTTGTTTCAACTTGTTTTGTAATAATTAATTAGCTAGAATAGTTAGTTAATTAGTCGGTTCTGTATTATTTATTCAGACCCTCCGTCGAGAGGGCAAATTTTGTAATAAGTGTGCGTGAGTGTGTGAATGTCTTCCAACCTCACGTCTTTCTCCCTTTTACTTACTTGCTTTCGATGGTTAGTTCTAGGTCATGTTTCAATTAGCATACTTGTGCTTCGCATGTTTGCATCCATTCATTTGTCTTGCATGCACCGGGCTCGGTGCATCATGCTAACTGCATCATATTTCATTTCCTACTTGAGTACATGTATTTCACATGCCATTTTAGAATAGCCGAGCCTATCTCTAGTTGCATTTTGCATGCATTGCATTAGCCATCTAAACATGAACTAGGATCATGCATTGATTACTAACTAGTTTCTGTTTTGGGTCGGAGTACTCGGTGAGTGTTTATGCTTTAGCATCCTTGCATGTGTGTGAGTGTTGCCATCATAGCATGCTTGCCATGAGGCTAATTGCTTATTTGATATAACTGCCTGAATGCCTGTGGGTGAAGGTTGGATTACTTGAATTGGAACGATTCATTGAAATCCGCATTTTAGCCTACTTGCGAGTAGCAAACCGCTTTCAAAAACAAACATGAGATGATTTGTTCTAACTTAGGCGATCCAGTCTATACTTGTATGCTGTGCGCATCACATAGTAATTCTAGGTTAATAACCAGAATAAGAGCACATGTGTTTTCAAATACAAGATATCATGTTAGTAAAGGCCGATCTTTGATCGGGCGAGCGGGGGTGCTCATTGCATGACCTTCCCCTCTCGTACCCAAGTTCCCGAGCCGAGGCAACTTTGGTGATGACGGACACGTGGCCTTAGGCACGAGTCAGGGTTTCCTAAATTTTCCAAAAAGAAAACATTTAGGTGGCGACTTGTATCTGGCAAAGCAGTCCATGTTTGGCACTTCTTTCTAAAAATCAGTTTTTCAAAACGATTTGCCGGATTTGGACTCTTTGGTGATTTATCGGTCTTGCATTGCACTTTGCGAGATTAGATTCAGAACCGTGACATTTGAGTCCGAACTGTAGTGAGCCTAATGAACAAAACGGGGTTGTCCCGGGACGTTTGGGCGCGTCTACATCACCCAGTAGAAGTGGATGAAGCGGTAGAATACCTATTCCCAGATGAAGCTATTCTGCAAGTCGAGGAAGAGATTTGGACAATGTACTTTGACGGAGCGTCTAACCAGTATGGTTATGGTATAGGAGTGTTGCTGATAGCACCCGACAATTCCCATAGACCTTTAGCTTTCATACTCCGGTTCAAGGTATCCAATAACGAAGCAGAATAGGAGGCATGTATTGCTGGTTTGGAAGTCGCCCTGGAACTAGGGGCAAAAAGGTTGGACGTCATTAGGGACTCGAACCTGTGTCTCAAGCAAAAGGAGACTGGAAGGTCAAAGAAGAAAAGATGAAGATCTATCACCAGACCTTAGATGTTCTGATCCCTAGGTTTGAAAAGTTGACCTTTACACATCTACTAAGAGAGAATAACAAGTTTGTTGACGCCTTATCAACTCTATTTTCTATGATAGACATCCCTCTTGGAGTCCAGATACGTCCGATCATCATTGAGCAAAGGTATACGCCGGTCTATGAGACTATCGCTGCAATAGATGAAGTGCAAGATCAAAACCCTTGGTACTGCAACATCTGGAACTTCTTGGAAAATGAGGTTTATCCACCAGGGGCAAATGCCAAAGATAAGAGGGCAATACGGCGGATGGCCGTTCAATTTATCATTTGCGGAGGTAAACTGTACAAGAGGGGTCATTTGGGAATGCACAAGTTATGTGTCGAAGTAGAGGAATCAAAACGCCTAATGGAGGCCATCCATGGGGGAGAGTGCAGAGCGCACATGAGCGAAGTAATGTTAGCCCAGAAGATTCTCAAGCAGGGTTACTACTGGTCTACCATGGAGGATGATTGTATTGGTTTTGTTTGGCGATGCCACAAATGCCAAATTCATGCCAATTGCATGAACATCCCGCCGTCGAAGCTGTACAACATGACTTCGCCATGGCCTTTCTCAGTCTGGGGAATTGACGTCGTCGACGCAGTTACACCGAAAGGGTCGAATGGGCATGAATACATTCTGGTGGCAATTGATTACTTCACTAAGTGGTGGAAGCTCAGTCTTATGTAGTGTTGAAAGCAGCACATGTGGCTAAGTTCATCCAAAACAACATCATTTGCCGATATGGAGTCCCAAACGAGATTATTTCAGATAATGGCTCCCATTTCAAGAAAGAAGTGATCGACTTGTTGGAGAAATACAATGTGGCTTTCTATAAGTCATCTATATACTGGCCGCAAACCAACGGAGTTGTTGAAGCCGCTAACAAGAACATCAAGCATATTCTACAGAAGATGGTCGAGACCTAGAGGGACTGGCCAGATAAATTGCCATTTGCACTCTGGGGCTATAGTACTTCAATCCGGACGTCTACTAGGGCAACTCCCTACTCTCTTATCTATGGATGGAAGCTGTTCTGCTAATCGAAATAGAAGTCTTGTCATTGTGAGTCATGGCTGAGTGTCAAATAGTAGAGGCGGACTGGCAACAGAGCAGGTTTGAAGAATTGATGCTGTTTGACGAGAGAAGGCTGAAAGTATTGTACCATGTTCAGGGTTATCAACGCAGGATTGCTAGGGCTTTTAACAAGAAGGTTAAGTCCCAGAATCTCAAAGAAGGGGATTTGGTGCTGAAAGACAACTGAGCTTCCATCCATGATCCTAGGGGCAAGTTTAGACCCAATCAGACTGGTCCTTACATCATCAAAACAATCTGGTTAGGTAGAGCTGTTATTCTCATGGACCTGGATGGCCTAGAATTTTTCCAACCAATCAATAGGGGTGTACACGGTCCGGATTGGTTCGATTTTGAGAAAATCCAAGAACCGAACCGATCTGAACGGTTCTGTGATTTTGAGAACTAGACCAGACCATTACACTTGTAAAACCGGACTAGAACCAAACCGAAATAATGGTTCAGTTTCGGTTTGGTTCACGGTTCAAAAAATTTCTATTTACAAGAATAAATTGTTAATATTAGCAAAATAATTACTCAAACTAATTACATTTAACTCATGATAAAAAACTAATAATATTAAGGCATTACTCAACATTACATATCTATATCATCCTAATTACAAAAAACCAATTAATAAAAATAAAACTTGATATTATATATATCTTTTAAAATTTGGTTCGGTTCGAACCGTGGTTTTTTCATAAAATCCATTAACCGAACCATTTTTACGGTTCTCATATTTCTTAAACCGAAACCGAACCAAACCGTATGATTCGGTCTGGTTCGGTCCGGATTACCGGTCTGAACAGATTTTTGAACAGCCCTACCGATCAACATGGAGAAGTTGAAGAAATACTATCCTTGAGAGGCTCGCTAGGCTGAAAATCTGGAAGGGCGACCTAGGAAAAAGTTAGAGCATAAAAAATTAGAAATAAAGAAAAACTGAGCTCACAAGGTTGAAAGCCCTAAAGGGCGGCCTTGGCAAAAGTTAGAGCGCAAAAGGAGAGTGTTAATACTCGAGTGAACCCGAACCGAACTACGTAAGGCCTAATTCCCATTTTCGGGATATGTAGACAACTTCATCCTGAAGTTCAGCCGTAAACACCTCCAACTCAATTGTCCTGTCCATGTGTTTGATCAGGTCATCTTTGTCTATTCTTCATCTGAAAGTTCGGTTTTGATCTTTACTCTGAGAGAAGAGATGGTTACAATGCTAAACAATGTTATTCAGTCAAGGGGCAATTTGTGATCTTTGGATTCAGGGTTGTACATCTCGAGGATTGATTCTGTGTGTGTCAAGTGGTGATCCTTATTGAAAATGGTTTTAAAAAGTTTTGATAAAAGTTGACTTCGCTCAAATTTTACCTTTTATGACTTTGATCATTTTTGGACTGAAAGGAAAACTTTCAGTACTCACAACTTTAATTTCATTGATTTCAATACAAAGTTCTCCAACTCTCGATACAAATCAAAGTTGTTTTTATTACATGCATGAAACTTGAAAAGGAAGATCAAAGCAATAAACTAGAGGCAAAGATGAGTAAGGTGTTCCTGCATCCCTTACTTGCTCTTGTGGAAGCTTCTGATGCTAAAATGGGCCTATAACCTTTCTTTGCTTAATTAATTGATAAATTTTTCGTATATCCATAAATTTTGCATGGTTTTCCTAATTGATTGATATCCTTCTTTCATATAGATGTTACGAGTTCTCGTAAGAGATTATCTAGGCTAGAAACAAGATCTTTAATTGCAAAAAGACAAAAGCAAGAAAGGAAGACAACAACGACACAAAAAAGCAACAAGATAACAAAAAGAAAACGACAACAAGAGAAACAACAAGCAAACAACAACAAAGGAAGAAAAGACAGAGATAGCAAAAGGATGAACCTGCGAATGGAGTTGAAAAACAAGGAGAAGCAAAAGAAAGAATAAGCAAACACCAAGAGCAGAAACTAGCAAAAACAAGAACAACAAGAAGCAAACCCCAACAAAAGAAACAAGAACCAAAGCAGCACAAACCAAAAGGTAAGAAGAAAATAGAGGGAAGAAAAACAAGAACTGAACAAATTCATGACAATGAAGCAAAGTATGTGTACTACTTAAACATGCAATCTCTCATCAAATTCTTCAATGTGACAAAACTTGGAAAGGAGCATTTCCAAATATTGAAAAAGACTCCCTTCTTCCTTCTAGTTGACATTTTGTCAAAAAAGAAGGTGCAAAAAATAGATTCAATGAAATATGATGATGTAATTGTAAAAATCTTGCAAACTTACCAAATGGATGTAGCCACATTTGAAATTGGTGGGAATAAGCTGAAGTTGAAAAGAAATGACTTTAAGTTGATTTTTGGAATTGCATGTGGACAAAGGAAGATGAATCTTGCATATGGAAGAAAACATGAGATAGATATGGTGAAAAGAAGGAAAATAACAGAGAGTAGAATGACAAGTGCACCAATCCAAAAGTTGATAACCAAACTTTTGAGAAGCAACAAGAAGAAGGATAGAGAAGATGTTATTAGGCTTGTATGCCTCTTGATTTGTTTTCTTTTGTTATATCTGGGTATTGGGACTACAATCGGTTGGGGGTTTATGAAATATATCGAGGATATTGACAAAATAAAGTTTTATGATTGGTGTGGCACAGCGAAACAACAGCTCACAAGATCAATAGCAAGCAACATGAACCAAATCGATAAAGTCTCCGGATGTGTGATGGTCATATTGGTAAGTAAATACCTTGAGTTATAAGATATAATATTTACAGTTACTAAATACTTATTTATAACAAATTTTTTTTCCTCAACAGTATTGGATATGCAAGCATACAAGCATCATCAAACCAAATAACAATAATGCAATCCCAAGACTTGCAAAATGGAACATCACACATCTGGAACAACAATTGGCAAATTCATCCTTGCAAGATTTGAAAAATATTGTGGTATGCATTGCTAACCTTTGTTTTGTTTAAACGAATGATAGATTTTCTTATGCAGTGATTAATTTTTGTTCACGGTGATAAATTTACTTAATTTGCCTAATTGAGTGACAAATTTCCCTTAGTTTACCTAATTGAGTGATCAATTCTTCTGTGCAATGAATGTTTTTCTATTTCTCTACTGTGCATGAGTTTTGTTTCATATTTACTTTATTTGTGTTACTTTATATTAGACTAGAATTAATTGGGTTTTCGTATTGATAAATTTATCCCTAAAAATGAATTGAATTAGACATTTTTAGCTCCATCCAATGTGATAACTCTGTTCCATATTATGTTAATTAACTTTAATTATGATTGTGATTATGTGTTTAATATGATTTTGAGTGTCATTTATATGATTATATGTGGTTTTGAATTTCTATTTGTTCACCGCAGGAAAAATCTGTTCAACTTACTGTTATGAACTGAAAATTGAAGGCCTTATCGGCCATAGAAATCGAAATTGACTACGCCATTATGATTGGCATAATTTTTAGAGCCTATAGTGAAATTTAATTGAAAATTTATTCGGATCAAAATAATTAGATTCAGAACGATTAATTAAGCACCATTGCTTAGCCTTAATCAAATTTGATTAGGCCATCCTATATAAAGGCCTATGTAGCTTCATGTTATTGTTTTGAGCTCATTTTTGCTGAGATTACACTCTAGAGAGAGAGAGAGTGTGCCAGTTAGAGAGAGAGAGGGAGCTCAAGTTAGAGAATTGCTTAAGAAGCTTGAAGATCTTGGAGTTTAGCTCAAGGATTAACTAGAATTTGGAAGATTGAAGGCTCCTAGGTGAGTAATTGGGCATAGATTCATGAATTTAAGTTTGTAATTTTGTGAATTCAAGTTAGATGGTGATCAAGAACATAATTTGAGTTGAAATTGATGAATTTGGAGCTTGTATGTGCATGCATGTGCATATTTGCCATGAACTTATACATTCAAACATGAATCATGTTGAACAATAAGAATTGAGCATTGAAGCATACATGCAAGCATGGTTTTGTTGAGTTTCATGAGAATAGGCATCATTTGTGCCATTTGAAATGGTATTGAGATCTATAATACACATGCATTAATGATCCATGAAGTTATGGGGTTTGTAAGAAGTTGAATTTGTGTTTTGAAACCCATGAAGAGAACTCAAAATGATTTTGGAAGAAGGGCTATGAATTTGAACAATTTGGTCTCATGTTCTTATATTCTCATGTTATATAATGTGTTTCCATGTTTTGAACCAAAATCATGAGTTTAGAGCCTTTGAATGTCAAGTTTGAGCTTCAAGAACAATTTTGGAAATTCCAAAATTTTGCATGTCCGCTTGAGCGGGAAAAGTGCCGCTCAAGCGTGAAATGTTAGTTCCCAGAACTTTTGCAGACATTGATGTCTGCTCGAGCGAGGAGAGTCACGCTCGAGCGTCAGTCACATGTTTCGACTCTCAGCTCGAGCGTCCGAAGTCACGCTTGAGCATAATTATGAGGTGACCAGTACTTTTGCAGACCAAAGGGGTCCGCTCGAACGGCGGAAACCACGCTCGAGCAGGGAGCCCTGTTTCAGAAATTTTGTAAAGATCATTTTATGTTTTGTTTCCATTCTCTTTCACTCCTAAGCACTCTTAGGCATACATTGAGCATTGTAAATGGACTAAGAAGATAAGAAAAAGGCCTAAGAGGAATGTGTGAGTTAAGAATGGATTGAATCGTTTGTGACCCGATATGTGTTATGTATTATGTAGGGTCGAGCACAAGGACGAATCCACCGGCAGAACACTGTGAGTAATATCTTAGTAAAGATATTTTGAAATATGTTATTTGTCCAATTGGTTACTCCTATTTGAATTTCATAAGTTTGTTAATTTGAATTATGGACAAATATTCGTTATTCCAAGAGATTGGGCCAAAGGCAGTCGAATATGAATAAATGGGCCAAAGGCCGTCGGATATGAATAAATAGGCCAAAGGTTGTCGGACATGAATGATTGAGCCAAAGGCCATCGGACATGAATGATTGGGTCAAAGGCCGTTTGCTATGAATGATTGGGCCAAAGGCCGTTGGACACGAGTGATTGGACCAAAGGCCGTCGGACATGAATGATTGGACCAAAGGCCGTCGGACATGAATGATTGGGCCAAAGGCCGTTTGCTATAAATGATTGGGCCAAAGGCTGTTGGACACGAATGGTTGGGCCAAAGGCCGTTGGATATGAATGAATTGGGCCCAAGGCCATTTGATACGTCTGGATCTGTAGTCACTTGATACACTAAATAGAAACATGAATTGGGCCCAAGGCCATATGATGTATTTATTACAAATTCCATTCACGTATCCTCTTTATTTGATATTATTCACTGAGCTTTCGCTCACTCTCATTCATGTGTCTATAGGTGAGTCAAGAGATGTCCAAACCCAGCCTCAGTGAAGTATGTGAGAGGCAGTCAGAGTTTTGAGGAGTCAGCCCTTACGTCTCACGCATGAGACTCATTTTCGCCTTTTTGTCCTTTTTGTTATATTTTTATTATGTTGGCGAAAATGTTAAATCACTTTTGTATATAAGTTTTGTTTGGCTGACTGTATAACTGAAAGTTCCTGGTTAAAGATTAACTTTATGAATATGTGTGAGTTATTGTAAAATGTTTATGGAACGATTTTGCTATATCATGTAAGCACAACTCTATGGACAAAAGTTTTAAATTTGCTTCCATTTTGGCCTCTTAACTCTGTTCAAATATGTTCTATTTGGTTTGAGGCCATAGGTAATCTCTTGATTACTAGGCGGTTATGACCTCAATCCATGGGGGCAGGTTCGGGTCATGACAGAGTGGTATCAGAGCACGAGTTAATAACTCACACACTTGTCCAAAAGAGCAATAAGCGCTTAGAAAAGATCTAGGATGTATTCATGCTATAAGTATGAATCTAAAAGCATTAAGAACATGCTAGAATGTTTCGAGATGAATGGTTAGCTACTATATGTTTGTGATTTACTTGCATTACAATTGTTTGGATATGTGTGCTCTTTAGTATATGCATGCTTGTGAATCTTTTGTATAAAGAATAATGCAAGTCTAATCAGATAGTGAGAACAAGAGGTGATGAAATAGAGGAGTCCTATACTGCCAGAATGGATAGGATGGAGAGACTGATTCAGGAAATGGCAGAAACATTGAGGCAACAATAACAATGGCAACAACCACATTCTCCGCCTCCTTCTCCAGTACCACCTGTTCAAGATATTCAAAGTGATAACCGAATAATCGCACTCACCAAAGAGTTTAAGAAAATGAAACTACCACAGTTCCATGGGGGATTGGATCCGCTACAAGCTGACGCATGGGTCCTTGGCATAGAAAAACTTTTTGAAGTGTTTCCTTGCTCAGAAGCACAGAAAGTGCTCCTAGTCACTTTTGCTCTTGAAGACGAGGCAAGAAGGTGGTGGATGCTAATGCGTGAAAACAATAAAGATATTGGATGGGCACGGTTCTTGGAAATTTTCTATGACAAATACTTTCCACAGTGTGTTCGTGACAGAAAGGTGTCGGAATTTATGGAACTTAAACAGAACAGCATGACAATAGCAGAGTATGAGGCCAAGTTCACTGAATTGGCCAGATTTGCACCACATGTGGTCGACACCAACTACAAGAAAGCGAGACATTTTGAAGGAGGGCTTCGAGATGATATCCTAGAGAGGGTAAATGTTCTTAAGCTGGAAACCTACATTGAGGTGCTGGACCGGGCCATAATATCGGAAGCTAACATAGCCAGACAAGCCAAATCAACAACTGACTGGAAAGGTAGTAAAAGGCAAGGCTTCTTTTTGAAGAAGAAATTTTCAAAGAAGCAAAATACTGGCTCCTCAAGTACTTCGAATTCTTCCCGAGATACAACTCCGATGTGCAATATTTGTGGTAAAAGGCATCGCAGAGTTTGTTACCATGTGTCAAGAGCTTGTTTTAAGTGTGGAAAGACGGGGCATATGGCTAGAGACTGTAATCAGAATAGTGGAAAATTAGCTGCTAGCTCCACTGCATCGATCCCGAAACCAGGAAATGCTACGAGATCTACTACCACCGGAGATACCGTGAGGCAAGGGAGAGTTTTTGCGCTTGTTCCGGGCGATACGCGGAATGCTGCAGTCGTTGTCTCAGGTACTATCTCTATATGTAATAAGGATGCTTTTGTATTAATTGACTTCGGATCGACACACTCTTTCGTAACTTGTGCATTTGCATCTAGACTGAGTAGACCCCTAGAATCATTGCCATATTTGCTATGTGTATATTCTCCATCTGGGGAATCTGTGTTGTGTGCATCAGTATACCGATTTTGTGACATGCGTATTGGGAATGTTATTCTGTATGTGGATTTGTTACCCTTGGACTTTAGACATTTTGATATAATTTTGGGCATGGATTGGTTAACTAGATATTGTGCCACCATTGATTGTGTAACAAAACGAGTTGTATTTAGACCTCCAGAACATGAAGAAATTGTGTTTGTGGGTAACAGGGTAGTGCCTCCACCTTACTTGATATCTGCAATGAAAGCATGTAAATTGATCAGGAAAGGATGCCAGGGTTATTTGTGTTTTGTGCTATCTGAACAATCTGTGAATGTTGAATTGAACAGTATCCCTATTGTTAGCGAGTTTCCAGATGTGTTCCCAAATGAATTACCAGGTGAGTTAGTGGATAGGGAGATAGAGTTTACTATTGAAGTTGTGCCAAACACTCAGCCTATTTCTAAGACTCCTACAGAATGGCTACTGCTGAAATGAAAGAATTGAAAGAACAGTTGCAAGACCTGCTCGACAAAGGGTTTATTCGATCGAGTACTTCACCATGGGGTGCACCAGTGTTATTTGTAAAAAAGAAGGATGGAACCTTGCGTTTGTGTATTGACTATCGAGAACTGAACAAGGTAACAATAAAGAATAAATACCCTCTACCTCGTATTGATGACTTGTTTGACCAGTTATAGGGATCATAAGTGTTTTCCAAAATCGATTTGAGATCCGGGTATCACCAGTTGAAAGTGAAGGCAGAAGACGTTGAGAAAACTGCGTTTCGAACGAGGTATGACCATTATGAATTTCTTGTTATGCCATTTGGGGTGAGTAATACTCATGCAGCATTTATGGACCTAATGAACCGAATTTTTAAGACCTACCTTGTAATGACCCCCATTCTCACATTCATGTGCATCTGCATGACTTCGTCTTGTTAAGCTTACATTTATAGATTGTTTTGCCTAAGTAAAGGTCCCTGTCTTGTTTTGCGTTTATATGATTTGCCTGAGTATTGCTAGTATGCTTTGTTCCTTGCTTGGTGTGTTAAGCCTAGGTCACACCCTTGAACCTCTTATACTTAGAACCATCTTGGAGCCACTTTGGTTGACCTCTACCTTCACCCTGGCATATTGGCCGAGATGTCATCATCTAGGTGGAGGTGTGCATCACCTAGGCCGAGATGTGTATCATCTAGGCCGGGATGTTATCATCTAGGCATCCATCATCCTTGATCCTTGCACCTATTGATCTTGTTCCTGGACTGGTATGACCTAGAGCGAGGTGTGGCACATCTAGGCTGAGGTGTGGCACAGCTAGGCCAAGTGTTATCCTTTCTAGCCGAGATCATTGAAACCTTCTTGCCCGAAGCCTATGTCTTGATCCGAGGTCATTGCCTTGTCAGAGTGCCCTTGTCACTTTACTTGTTGTACAATCTTTGTCATGCTCTTGTCTTGTCATTCAGTCACCTTTTGAGGAGATCCAACTAGACGTTGCCACGTGTCCCAGCAGAGGGTTAAGTCAGTGAGCTATTGAGAAAACATGTCATTTGCTATGTCCTTGTTCTTGAAGAGAGAAAAGCTCTAGGAAGAGGAAGAGAAGTTCTTAGAGTGAGAGCTAGATTCCAAGCTTGATCCTTAGAGTTTAAACCGTGTGATCTGTGTTTTGAGGTTATATTCTTGATCTACTCTTGTTGTTCTTTATGTTCGTATGATCACATTGCACGATCTAGCATGATTCATGAGCCAGCAATTGCAATAGCATTATTATATGATCTATTTTACTCTGTTTTAGAAAGAAACTGCTTGTGTGTCTTAAAGGAAACCATGTTTTGATCCAAAAGTTTATAACAAGTTCCATGTTTTTGTGTTTGTTTTCAAGAGATCTTCAACTACGGGTACCCAGGTCCATGTTTTTGAACTCATAACATGAAATCTTAGATTTTGAATAAGAAGTTATGATTTTAGCATTCATGTTCTTCATGTTCATGTTCTTCATGACCTTCAAGAGGAAACCCAGATTTTCCAGACTTCATTTCCCTAAGTGTGGTCACCGAGACCACTCTTGCCTAGATCTCACATCTAGGCCAAGCATCGTATCTCACCTTGGCCTACCTTGCATGATCACTTACACCTTAGTCTATCTTGCATGCACATCTAGGCCTAGGAGACCACACCTCGGCCAAGACCTGGTTGGTACCCAGCATGTTTTCCCGAGATGAAAAACAGTGTTTTAAACTCCCAGCACATGTCTTGCTTTGTCTTGACTTGGCTTTGGAAAGGAATGTCGAGATCATTTGCACTCATGTAAAGCTTATTTTGAGAATGCATTTCATATCCATCTTTGAGCATCTCTTCTTGTCTTCTTGAAGTGCATTCAATGGGATTTATCATGTACTTGTAGGCCTTGGATCCTTGCCTTAATCCCCGCACCCGAAGAACTATGTGAGTGGTATTTTTAATAAAGCTATGTTCTAATGTTTTGATTAAAGCTTTGCATGTTTCGTTTTGGAAAAATGTTTGTTCGAGTATGAATGATTATTCCTAGTTTTGTATCAAGTACTATCTTGTTTTGATGACATTCTTGGAAAGTCCTTAGTGCTAGGGGACTATAATGCAACTAGTACCCTTGTTTGAGATATCTCCTTTGCCACAGACGGTCTTGTACGGGTGGGTTTGTCTAATCGATTTCGGGTCGATTATTCCCTTGTTTTGTCAGGAATGTCATCCCTTGTATTATATTAATGCTAGTAAGCATCCCTTGAAGCTTTGAAAGACTTGATTGATGAACTTGGTTCATCCCTTGATTTTGTACAAGATATACTATGTAATGTTTTGATAAAGATCTCGAATATCATTCATTCAAACGTTTATTACTAATATCATTCACTGAGTATCCAAGCTCACTCTCTCCTTATATATATGTAGGTGACGAGCAAGAAGGCGGTGACGGCTAGATGTCATTTGCAAGTTGTTTTGGATTCATGTTTTGCTAGCATCTTGAAGATTATGCTTCTTAGTTTGTAATTCATGTCTTTTTTATATTTTTGATCAAGATGTAACATGCACTTTACTTTAATTGTATTCAAGTTGTAAACCCATGTCATGATGTATGTCATTTCATTTGATTTATGCACAGCTCTTATGGACTAATTAGATTTAAATTATTGTTTCCGCACATGTGAGCCCCATATGTATACTCTGATTGTGTGAACTTTGTAAGTTGGCCTTGGTAATCTCAGATTACTAGCCATCATGGCACCATTCTACTAGGGGCGGAATGGGGTTGTGACATACCTTGATGAATTTGTTGTAGTTTTATTGATGATATTTGATATACTCGAAGAACATACTTGAACATGAACAACATCTGAGAATTGTTTTACAAACTCTTAGGGAAAAGAATTTATTTGCCAAACTAAAGAAATGTGAATTTTGGTTTGATGAAGTTATCTTCTTAGGGCATGTTATCAACAAAGAAGGGATTTCAGTGGACCCACAGAAAGTAGAGGCAATTGTGAATTGGCTTACACCGACAAATGTAATAGAGGTCCGCAGTTTCATAGGTTTAGCTAGGTACTACAGGAGATTTGTGAAGGACTTTTCAAAAATAGTTGTGCCTCTTACCGCAAAGGGCAACCTGTAGACGCGCCCTTGGGCCTCACCCTACAGTTCGGACTCCCCTATTTTGTTTTGTTGCGGTTCATAATCTGAACCAAAGAGTCCAACTCTGGCAAATCGTTTTGAAGAAAAACAGATTTTTGAAAAGTAGTGCCAAACATGGACTGCTTTGCCAGATACAGAGTCGCCACCTAAATATTTTTTAAAATGGGAAATTTAGGAAACCCTGACTCGGTGCCAAAGGCCACGTGTCCGTCATCACCAAAGTTGTCTTGGCTCGGGAGCTTGGGTACGATCGGGGAAGGTCAGCTATGAGCACCCCCTTTCGCCCGGTCCGAAGACCGGCCTCTACTAACCATGATATCTGATTTTGAAAACGTTATGTGTTCTTATTCCGGTTATTAGCCTAGAATTACCATGTTATGCGCGCAGCAAACAAGTATAGACTAGATTGCCTAATTTGGGAATAAACATTGCATATCCGTTGGTTTTGAAAGCGTTTTGGAATTTGCTACTCGCAAGTAGGCTAAAACACGGATTTCAACGAGTTTTTCCAACTCAAGCAATCCAACCTCCACCCACAGGCAATCAAGCAATTTATCTCATATAAGCATTTAGCCACATGGTAATCATACCGTCATGTTAACATTCACACGCATGCGACATGCTAAAGCATAAATACTTACATCGTACTCCGTGCCAAAACAAAAACTAGTTAGCAAACATGCATGTCCTAGTTCATGTTAACATGGCTAATGCAACACATACATAGATGCAGTTTAGAGTAGGCTCGGCTAACCCTAAGCATGGCATGTGAAATGCTACAAGTAACAAGTACTCAATTTGGAAATTGAAATACAATGCGGTTTGTATGATGTACCGAGCCCGGTGCATGTAAACAAATGTATGGATGCACGCATGCATTGCATAAGGTATGCTAAAATAAACGTGCCCTAATCGACCATCATAAGCAGGTAAATAAAAGGGAAGAAAGAAGTGGGGGTTGGAAGACATGCACACCACTCACGCACGCTTATTACAGATTTGCCCTCGCCCGGAGGGGCCAAAATAATAATACAAACTAATTAACTACGCAAGCTAATTAAATATTACAAATTGCCTAAGTAAATAACGAATTGAATAATCTAAGAAAAACAGTAAACCGCCTCGGGAAGAGGGCCAGATGCATGTGCGCTCGGATTCCGCTCGGAATTGCATTGCCATGCCTAGCCTGCCTCTGTTTTCCCTGCTTTGCTCCTCTGAACACTGTCAAAGTCTCAAGGATGCCTCTCTGGACACTGGGCGAAACCACCGGCTAGATAGAATGACCACCGGCACTAGGATGTGGCCACCGGCACAAAATAGATCCACCGGCCATCGATTGACTGCCGGTCGGCACTAAATATTGCCGGCCGGCAATAAGTTCCTGCAGTACCTGCAACTCACAGCAGCAGAGGGCAAAACTTGCATGGCAGCTCAATTCAAGCAATGTATGCACCAAACACATTCCTTATCGTGTTTGTGACTCAAAGGAGGATGTGCCTCGATTCTCGGGCCACCAATCACGCATTTCCACGCATGATGGCTCAAAGAACCAAGTGTGCACTTTTATGTCAAATGAAATGCAATGCAAACAACAAACTAAAGGGTCCTAACCTCTATCACACTCACTTCAAGAGGCCAAGCATGCACAATGCAATGCAATCCTAGACTTGTTGGCTAGCATGCGATATGGACAATGTAAGGCACTTATACAAACATACAAGCAAGCATGCAAGGCAAGCATGCAAACCAAATAAAAAAAGGGATTTAAACATGAATCAGGAAACTCTAAATAGGCCTAAAATCAGTGGCCAAAAGCAAGGAAGTGAAGGCCAAGATGCACACACACACATACAAGCATTCATGGTCCAATACTTAAGGCATAATGGGGCAACTTTTAAACACATTTAAAAGGGCACAAATATGAACAATTAGCATGCAAGTTAAGCTCTTAAATCATGTTAGAAGAGGTGCCAAACCAACTCACACAAGACAAACAAAAGCATGCAATTGGCCCAAGTACTTGAAGCAAGCCAAGAGGCATTGAACTACACTTGACAAGACCTAACATGGCAAGACTTAAGCAACTAAAATCAGAGTTTTAGCACACAAAATCAAGCCCAAAGGATTACTTAGATGGCATCTAAGTGGCTCAAATTCAAAGGCATGCACAATGGTCAAGACATAAGGCATACAACACATTCTCTCAAAGCAACAAAGAGGCAACTAAGGCAAGCATATGAGCATGCCAAAGGGACTGAAATTACATGTTGGATGGTTCCAAACCACCAAAATGATGCAATCAACACATGCTACACATTCACATACTTGAGGCATACAAGCCCGACAAGCCACAAATGCAAAGGAGCTATACTAAGCATGCCAAAATCGATCCAAACAACTATGGACAGACCTAAAGCATGGCAAAATAAGCACAAAACATTCACAAGGCTAAGCCTAAAACATGCTAAAACAAAGGCACACAACCTAAGGTATGTTAAGGGACCAAGGAGGCATTACATGGCAACTATACTGAACATGCATGGAGTGCCAAAACCAACACACAACATGATTATATTATGGCATAATAAGCATGAAATGCAGCCTAGACATGATCAACACACACTCTAACATAGGCTCCCTCAAGAGGCCAAAAATGGTCCCTTTCAAGGACAACAAGGAGAGGGGGTGGCCCTCCCCTTCTGGAGACTTCAAGGCACCATCTCCACCACTGAAATCCCTCAAGATTTCAGTGGTGAAGAGGCCCATACACCAAAGTCTCGAAACTTGCACAAAATAGCACAAAATGAGGCCTTTCAAGGCCTAAGAGGGGTCAAACTTCCCCAAAGCACAAAACACTCTTAATAAACTATCAAGAGGGCCTAAAAACAGAACTTTTTTATGTTATACACTAAACACAAAAACAGCTCTAAGATAGGTAGAAATAGGATACAAAAATGGGGAATAAAAGGGAAGTTTCTTACCCTTGTTGACCTTCTTCACAAATGGTGCTCCAACAGCCCTTCTTGGCTTGAATCCACCTCCAAAACACTCAAACAAGCCTCCAAGAGCCTCAAATCCAAGAGATGGTGTGTTAGTGTGTGTGTGTGAGCAAAAATGGCACCAAACACACACTTACAGAGATAGAAAAATGTTTCTAACCCTAACCCTAGAACTCAAGCTTTTCCAAAGCTGTCTAAAATGTCTAACAAGTGTCCAACCTAATGCCAAGAGAAGACCCTCTCTTATATAGGCAATTCCCTCTTGTAAAGCTTACAAAACAAGCCATCCAAGAGGGAAATCCCTCCATACGTGTATGGAGGGGAAAGGGGTGGGTGCCAGCTATCACAGCTGGCACAAAATATCTACAAAAAGTAGATGAACAGTGGTCGGCCACTCAAAATTGTCATTTTGACAAAATTGAGTGCCGACCGGCAACAAAGAGTGCCGACCGGCAATATATATTGCCGGTGGCAACAAAAACCAGTTGGTGGCCTCTAGCCACTGCCGGTGGTGTGTAGGGATGCCTCACAAGGCATTCCCTGCCCCTCCAAGGCAAAACACAAGTGTTTGGTGCAAAACCAGACACAAAACAATCGAGTTCGGAGATCTTGAGACAAGGCGCGTAGCCGAGGACTCCGGGAACTCCAAACGAACACAAACATGGATAATCACCGAGTGTTCAAACGGTGACGTCCAAGTCTTGAGGACGGTCAAAAATGGGGTGTCTACAGTTGCCCCTCTTTGACAGAACTTGGAAGTCATAACAATGACGGGAGTGAATGTCAAAGCCCAGAGACGACCCTTTTTTGACAAGGCCGAAGACTTGGACAAACATGCAAGACAAACAAGGTATGCGCCCGAAGGTAGGGGCAAAATGCAACTGAAGATGCAAGAAGCCGAGCATAACTTATGATCATGCAAAGAAAGCTGTAACGAAGCACACATGCAACAGTTATAAGTTAGCATACACCAGACTACACTACAATGCAGAAAGGATGTAAGAGAATTATGCAATTCTCGATACGTCTCACTCGGAGGATACAATACCTGTGCAGCTCGTCCGGTTGCACCGGCCTCAAATGAGCCGTACATACAATATCGTGCCTGAAAAGAAAGCAAACTTAACAGGTACAATGTTGTTAGCAACATGCATGACAATGCAATGACGAATGCAAAATGATATGCAATATATACAAAAACTAAGTATAAACAATGCAAATGAAAATGCAATGCAATTGAAACGATGCAAACGAAATGCAATGCAATTGAATCATGATCCAATCATGAGCGGTTCAAAACCACACAAATGTCAAATAGATTGATGGAAGTAACAAGTCCGTCTACCATAGAAAAGGTGCCGCAACCCTCAAAACGCGTACACATGCAGGACTATGAGTGATGTAGACAGACACAAGAACGAGTATTGGGTGAAATGACATGAGTGGGGAAACAACCGCTAGCGAAAGGACAATGATCCTAATGCTGGATGCAAAAATTACACTACAATGTAATATATACAGTGGATATGGCATGCAGCCAAACCAAATCTTGCCTAGGAAAGGCATGGACTAATACAAGCCATGTCTAACACAGAAAAGGTGCCGCAACCCTCAAACCAAGTTCATCAAGGAATAGGCGCGTACACATGCAGAACTATGCTTCGATGTGAAAAGTATGAGCACATACCAAACCAAGCTCAACGAGGAGAGGTGCAAGCCAAAGATGGAGGTGATGCAGTGAATGCATGCGAGCTACAATGCAATATTTACGATATGCACTGGAATGGGATAGATACAATAGAAATACATGACATATGTACTATATTACGATGAAATGCATGACATATGCATTATTTACAATGATGCATGACATATGCAGAACTGTGATGTAATGCATGACATATGCAATATCTACAATGAAATGCATGACATATGCATTATTATTTTTTGAAATGCATGCTGCATGGAGTGCGCGACAACGCAAGTCGCTTGAAATGCATGACAATGCATGAACTTTTTTTTTTGTGCGCGACAACGTGTGGCTTGAGATGCATGAACATGCATGAACTTTAAAACACGCGGCTTGAGATGCATGAAAATGCGAATGAAATGTGCACATCAATGCACCAAAGGTCTTGCACCTTCTGAGGATTTAAGGTCTCCTAGACCGTCTGGTGCACAGGACAGTGTGATGCGCAAAATAGCGCGATTGAATGCATGCAAAATGCAATGAGATACGCAAAACAGCGCGATGCGTTAGACAACGCGAGTGCACAAGACAGTGCGATGCGCAAGATAGCGCGATGGAATGCATGCAAAATGCAATGAGATACGCAAAACAGCGCGATGCGTTAGACAGCACGAGTGCACAAGACAGTGCGATGCGCAAGATAGCGCGATGGAATGCATGCCAAATGCAATGAGATATGCAAAACAGCGCGATGCGTTAGACAACGCGAGTGCACAAGACAGTGCGATGCGCAAGATAGCGCGATGGAATGCATGCAAAATGCAATGAGATGCGCAACATAGCGCAATCGAATGCATGCCAAATGCACATGGGGCAACTTTCGAGTTTTGTAAAAGACAAAAGGATATGGAAAGGATACACCTTGCACGAATTCGAGTGCCACGCACAGAAGACACAGTCCGAGGTCAAAACGGAGGCCGGTTGAGCCTCGAAAATGCCATTTCTTGTACTATCTTGGGCTATGAAGACCAGAAACCACTCATATTGCCTAAACAAGGCTGTGGGAACATCACCGGCTAGGCTAGGAGGCCACCGGCTGTCCATCGGCTGAAAATAAATTCCATCGGCACAATATTCTGCCGGCCGGCACAAAATGTTGCCGACCGGCAAAAAGTTGCTGAGTCGGGGCAGATTCGACTTTTTGCCTCTGGTCTTTTAAAATAGGGTTTCTAAACCCTATTTTCTTATTTCATTTCCGCCGAAAACCATCTCTCTCTCTCTCTAGAGCCTTTTTCTCTCCTCATTTGCTCATTTCTTTGTGTTTTCGCGCCTTTTCCGTCGTTCGATTCGCGAAGTTCATCTCGTTTCGAACATTTTCCACCGATTGAAATTTCATTTCGGCACATCCTTTGCCATTTCCGCCTTTTTGGGACTTGTTCCCCTCGATTTCTTCTTCATTTCCGTGCCTTTTCACATCCCGACCTTTCCGGCCATTTTTCACCCTCCTGGGGGGTTGACTTTTCAGTTGACTCTTCGTATTCCGACCCGATTTTCATCCCTCGACCATTTTCTCTTCATTCCCGATATGGCCGACGACATTCCACGCGGCGGGACTCCCTCGGATCACGAGATGGATCCCGAGGTCGAGCTCCTCCCGTTGAGCGAGCGCCCGTTCGACCCGGCGACCTACCGGCCGGCGATTCACGTTCTACCACCCGACGGACTGCGCCAGTTCAGGAGTTTCGACATGGCGTTGGACCCCGAGCTGCTGCTACGCGAGCTTGTCTCCCACCTATCCTCCGGCGCTTCCGAGGTAACTTTCTTTCTCTGCTTTATTTTCTGCAATGTAGAATGTTTAACTGCCAATTGTCATAGCTGGTTGCATTCTTTAATTGCTTAGTTCCGATACACTGATATACTGTACATTGTAGTCGATTACAAACGCGTTTGCAACCGATTATCTGTTTAAAACTCACACACGCACACACTACACTAGCCTTGAACCACTCAAACCACGGCTCACACCGTATTTCACTGCAAACACCGACACCCGATACCTGTCTGAATCTGAAAAACTTGCACGCATGCCACATTTGCACCGAGCCACTCAAACACACTGACGCGTCATATGTTGTAGTTCACCGTAAACACACCGGCACCCGGTATCTGTTTGAATCTGATAAACTTGCACGCATGCCAAATTTGTACTGAACCACTCAAACACGTTGACACATCGCACGTTGTAGTTCACTGTAAGCACACCGGCACCCGGTATCTGTTTGAATCTGATAAACTTGCACGCATGCCAAATTTGTACTGAACCACTCAAACACGTTGACACATCACACGTTGTAGTTCACTGTAAGCACACCGGCACCCGGTATCTGTTTGAATCTGATAAACTTGCACGCATGCCAAATTTGTACTGAACCACTGTTTCTTCAAAACTGTATAATTTATATTGCTTCGCAATTACTTGTTTGAAAACAGGGAGATTCCCATACCATCCGCGGGTATGGGAACACCGTCGCTCGGGAGTGGTACGCCGAGCTGCCCGACGCAGTTCGCCACATCGTAGACCAAGCCGGCTTTGGCGCGTTCTGCAGGGGACTCTCCAGGCTTACGACATGTAGACCTCTCCTCGCCGCTCTGGTGGAGAGGTGGTGGGACACCACCGATTCGTTTCATTTGTCCGCGACTGGGGACATGACGATGACCCCTTACGATTTCTCGATGCTCACAGGCATCGGGGTAGGGGGTGATCCGATCCCCTTTGACATTGACATGGACGAGTGGACCGCGGCTCAGGTCTACTTGCTCGGCGCGGCACCGCCTCTTGCGCGTCCCGGCTTCGTCCGATACTCTTGGTTTGAGGTGCAGTTCAAGGTCCAGCCCCTCCTTGTGGATGCAGCCCCGATGACTCAGGAGGCCGTGGAGAGATACGCACACGGTTTCCTCATGTTCTTGTTTGGGACGACCATTTTCGCCGACCGGGCGAACACCTTGCCTCTCTGCCTGCTCAGCGCACTGGTGGACGTTAGAGACATCTTGCATTATGACTGGGGTGGCGCCACTCTCTATGGGTATATGGGCTCAGCCTCCCGCGGCAACGGACAGTTGCTCGGGGGTTACTGGCGTGCTTGGGAGGTACGTCTTCTTTTCTGCTTTACATTTCTGTTCTATATTTTCTGTACTCTGTACACTGCACACACTGTAGTCTGCTTTATACTTGCTGTATACTGTACACACGGCACACACATACTCTGCTATTTCTGCCTTTTATTCTGTATTCTGCTTTATCTGATAAATGCACTGGTATTTATCTTGCAGTTGTGGGTTTATGCCTACTTTCCTAGGCTCGCTCCTGTACCCGAGGCGGAGACCCCTCTGGTCGTCCCTTTTTCACGCCGTTTTGACGGGAGATGCACCCGGAGGCCGCGGGAGACATTCAGCTTCTTCCGCCGCTACTTCGACACCATCACCCCCGCGGAGGTATGTTTTACTTGCAGTTCATTTAGGCTTCGCCTTTCCATTGCATATTCGCAATATCAGTAGGTAACAAACTGTATTTCATTTTCAGATCACCTGGCGACCGTGGGCTCCACTGCCTGCGATGATGAGGGATCGGTTCGCCGATGCCGATGAGACCTCACGCTACCGAATTCTGCTCGAGGGCCCGGTCTGTCGGGCTTGGTACCTGGGTGAGCGTTTCTTACGCCAGACCCTAGGCTTACCTGAGCAGATAGTCCCGGTGCATCCTCCTGAGCACATGAGGGATACGGAGAGGTTCAGTGCTGAGCTGATGGCGGACTACACCATTGGCTGGGAGGCAGACGATTTCCGAGGCGAGGGCGATTACTCAGGGTACGTCCGGACCTTTATTATGCGACCTCTGAGCGGTGGCCATCGAGCAGAGAGAGAGAGACCTACAGCGCCAGCGGCTGGAGCGGGAGCAGGAGCTGGAGGGGGAGCGCCGAGGAGGGCCCGAGTCCGTGGCAGAGGTGGGGTTCAGCGGGGGCGAGGGTCCGGTTGGCCTGTTCTGCCCGCTTCATTGACTTTCCGAGGGCAGGATGGGGCGACCTACCAGATCCCCTTTGCTCCTTCACCGGCTGACCACGAGCTTGTCGGTGTCCCCGACTTGCCTCCGGTATGTATTACTGCATTCTTCATCTTGCACTGTTATTTCATTTCAGTTTATTTGATATTCCACAGAATATTGATGCATCTGATACTTTTGCAGGCGTCTTCTGAGTACACCCGGCAGTCATTGGAGATGAATGCCTCCATGATGGGGATGCTACAGCGGACATTCGACCTCCTAGCCCTTTACAACATTCCGGTATGTCCTTTCTGACCATGGCCTCAAACCATACACAAACTGCTTTACATAATCTGATGCACAACACAACATCTGATAAACTACTCACGGCATCTGCATACTGTACTCATACACTGCATTCTGCACTAATAAACTGCTCACGGCATTCACAGACTGTACTCATATATTGCATTCTGTACTGATTCACTGCTCACGGCATTCACAGACTATACTCATACACTGCATTCTGCACTGATTCACTGCTCACGGCATTCTGATGTATTCGCCTTTTTATGCTTTTTCAGCCTCCCTTCCAGATTCCTCCGGTGGGTAGTGCTCCAGCTGGACCTCCCATTTCTACCCGTGATGGCAGAGCATATCCTCGTACCAGAGGGGGGCGCACTCATGTCGGGAGCAGCTCGCGGGCTCCAGTTCCGGATGACGAGTCTGAGGCAGAGACAGAGGCGGAGGAGACCGGTGATGGCTCGGACTCGAGCTCAGACGGCGATGCCCCTAGTAGTGCCCCCGTTGATGACGCTCCTGGACCTTCGTCCAGGAAGAGGACCAAGACAGATTGACGGCCCCGGAGTCATTTTGACATTTGATACAGATTTTTACTGTTTTTCTTCCTTTTTGCATTTTCCCCTTTTGGTCAGTAGTTAGGGTACTTTGTACTGCCGCAGGCAGATTTTGTTTCCCAAAACTTATGTACTTGAAAAGATGATATGAAATGAAACAAGCTTTTTGTCTGAAAAAGTGTTTACATTTGTGTATATTTCATACCTTGCACTGCATTGTATCATATTACACCTCAAATGTAAATGATATTGATCTGTTGTCTGAAAATTGAGCACTTGTAAATTGAGCATTTGCACTATGGTGATCGGATAACCAACTGACAGCAAGCAACTCATACAAACCACTACTCAAACTGAGTATACGGCCCATAGTTCATTGGGGATCGATCTGCATACAGCCCATAACACAGCACTCGGTTCATTCTGCACACAGCAAACCCTGAACAAATAACCCAATCTGACAAGACGGATCACAAAACTGACACGGTTGCAGTTGAAACACACTCGGATGTCCCAAATTTCCCTTTCCTCTCTTGCTTCGCACGAATGTAGAGAATGGCACAGCATTCTGAGCACAAACGGTTCTTTTCTTGAAATAAAGAAGGGTTTTCAACCAGGGTGTCGAGCCTAGCACCGAACACAGCGAGACAGACTCAAACAAAGAAACAAAAGGCACACAACCTAAAAGAACGAGACATGCTCGAAAAAGACGCAAAGCTAAAAACGAGATCGACAGGTCAAAAGACATGACACACGGACACGTTTACACAAAGGCCTCAAATCTCGAGGAGCCAATTCCTCC
The DNA here is from genome assembly GCA_030407325.1 of Camellia japonica. Taxonomy (NCBI): domain Eukaryota; kingdom Viridiplantae; phylum Streptophyta; class Magnoliopsida; order Ericales; family Theaceae; genus Camellia; species Camellia japonica. Next base: position 209,735,055 of record JAPPVO010000002.1, on the reverse strand, counting down.
GGGTATTATTTCCCACCCTTTCTGATTTGTGATACTCACATCACTCGGCCCTCAGGCTTGGTTTTTCTCTCAAAACCCTTTTCTCACTTTTCTCTCCGCTCACACCTCTCTATTCTTTATTCTCTCATTTTTTTTCAATCCCTCCCCAGAGTGGTCGATAGGTAAACGAGAGGTTGTGGATTCACGCCCAACACTGTTAGCTCACGGCTATTCCTTCTGGTGAATAGAGCGCCTTTCTGGGCAAGTATGTTGACGGGGGAAAGACAGAAGACCTGACTCAATTGTGCCCCTAGTTTGTCACTTTGACCATTTTTTTGTTTTCTTCCTAAAACAGTTTTGACCAAAATGAGAGTTGGATTAACATACTTGTTCGATTTTTGATTTTGAAAATCCTGCAAGTCAGGCTGTGAGCACTGAAAATTCTCCTTTTTGGGTCCAAACATGGTCCAATTTTGAAAAATGAAATAGTTTTCGAGAAAATAGTCAACTTCAGTAAAAATTTTCAAAAACTATTTTTGCAAACAGTCAACGCTCAACGAGCGCGGAACTCACCCTCGAGATATGCAACCTCGGATCGGAGGCAATGGAAAATTGCCCCTGGCTTAAAGAGGGGGGAACACGGCAACGGAAAGTTGCCCCTGGTTTGGACGGCAACTCAGGGCAACTTATGGCAACGGATGGCAACGGAAAGTTGCCCCTTGTTTGGATGATGCCACGGTATTCTGTAAGCCGGTCCTCGTTGATGACGATCGGACCCTCGGACGTGGAGGAGACGAAGACGGTTTGAATCAATATATGGACATAGTCACCTGGAAGGTGTCAGTGGTTGGACTTCGAGAGGAAGTTAGTCACGTAGTTCCAGGTTGCTGCAATCGAGACACCGGATTCGGAGAAGGCACAAGTGATCAAAATAATGACATGGACTGAGACGCTATGGAAGCGTTGGGGGCTGGACTTCAGGATGAAGTTGCCTACATATCCCAAACATGGGAATCAAGCCTTACGTAGTTCGGGTTAAGGTACACTCGGGTATTTTAACCTTCACTGTTTAGGCTCTAACTTTTGCCAAGGCGCCCAATGCGGGTTTTCGACCTTGCGAGCTATGTTTTTCTTTTTCTTTTTCTTTTTCTTTTCTTTTCTTTTCTTTTGCATTTTCATCATCATTTTTTTTGCTATTTTTTCTCTTTCTTGCTTCTTTTTTTTATTTTTTTTACTTTTCTTTTCCTTTTCTTTTTTTTCTTTGCTCTAACTTTTGCCTGGGTCGCCCTTCGGGTTTTCGGCCCAGTGAGCCTCTCAAAGGGTAAAAGTGTAGCAAGCCCATGCCAAATGGTGTTGAGATTGAAGCCTCTCTGTATCCAGGAGGATGACCGTTATGTTGATTTGCAGAAAAGTTCATCACGGCTGCTTCACGAGCCTTGTCGGGTGGACTCTGATCTTCTTGATCTACCTTTGGTGCCTCTTGCTCGAGGGCTGCCTCAAAATGGGCCACACAGGCGCTTCATGGCACTGTTGAACGTTTTGAACGGATTCCAGGTTTGAAACAGATAAATCGAACCTTGCGGCTGAGAGCGATCCTGGGCTGCACAATCTCAAGAGTGATTCCACACAAGTCTTCACAAGACCGCGCAAAACATTTTGTTTTTGAAAGTTTTTAAGAAAGCGAGAAGTCGCTCGCGCCGAAGATAGTGTGGAACCAGTCTGGATCAAACCAAGGTCCTTCTCAGTACGCATGCCGACAAGCATGATTTCATTCATAAAAAGGCTTAGCATGCCTATCTTTCTCTCAAAATGATCATAGTTTTGCAAAACCCGAGGAATTCCTTCCTCTTTGTTTTCATCACCGCAGTGTTCGAAAATGTTTTTTTTTTTATGAAAATCTTAGGTCATCACAACGATGTTTAGGGTACAAGAGAGTAGGCGGTATGTACTGTTGTTCCATTCACATCCTCTGGCACGGCTGACTCAAATAGCAACAAGTGCGGAAATGTGATGGCCACGGCTGTTTCGCTCAGATTCTCTGATTGCGACTGGCTCCACAACCGAGACAGATTCAAAAGGAAAAACAAAAGGATAATTACAAAACGGCGCTCGAGGCAACAACCCCGGAATCACCTGGTATACTATACAAGAGGGACTAACTCATTACAACAAGACAGATCCTGTAAGAAAAAAGATTGACTCAAAACAGAGAGACAGACTCAAGAGAAAACAAAACGAAAGACTGACTCGACACCCAAGCCAGAATTTACAAAATTAACATTCGCAGATGCTCAAAAATGCGTGCCAAACGCCACATCCAAAAATGTGCCAGGCACTGCCCGCAGGCGGTTCACCTTCTGATTACATGCTTGCACTATCGGTGTCCTCAAAATCCAACAACTGGGTGGTGACGGACTTTGCTGAGGTGGGGGGGAGGATAACCTCGTTGTCAATCAAATCTTGCACCTCATGACGGAGGCGGAAGCAATTATCAGTGGGATGGCCTGTCTGCTGGTGGTACGCACAGTACTGAGCAGGATCATGAGTATCAGGGAGATTCTTCGGGAGAGGCCGAGGCTCCAGGGGTTTAAGGTGTCCCCTCTCGGCAAGGATCTGAAGTGCCTTGGACAATGGCATGTAGAGAGCATGGAAGACCCTGCGCCCTCGGGGCAGGTATTTTGGAGCCTGAGCACTCTTGCTAGATGCACTAGCGAACGGATCGGCGGGTGCGGCCTTGGATTTCTGGTCCTTTCCGGATGCAGGGTTGGGAGTGGGAAGAACTGTTTTGGCATGACGGGGCCTATCCCGGTTCTCTGATTGACTGGAACTGCCCTCAGGCGGAGTGGGGAAAGCATCCTCCACAGCTTTTGACCCAACTACAGATATCTGTTGCTTGCTCATTCCCCCGGCTTTCAAAGCCTCTATTGCCCACAGCAGTTGTTCGATAGGGTCGGCATCTGCCTTCATCTTGCCTTTGTCTCTGGCCTCAGCCTGATCTGGAATTTGGTTTGCTGCGTCGTTGCCATAATTAGGGGTCATCTCCGGTTGGCTGAGTTCAATTACAATTCGTCCTAGTAGCGGGGGCTCCTGGGGTATAAAGCCTCCGGCGTATGGTGCGGCTGGTGGCGAAACAGACATCCCGTAGGCGTGATCCGCCACGGATCTTTGAAGATCACCTATCATTCCCATTAGTTCAAATGTAGTAGGCTCACGAGCCTGATATAGTTGAGGGGTCCAAATTGGGTGTGCGGCCGGCGATCTGGGTGGATGCGGCATATCAATATTAGCCTCACCCTGCGGGGTGATTCCTTGACTCAACGCGGCCGTCATGATCACGGTCTCTTCTGAATTCTGCGTCATGCTAATTCTTGCCTCAGCAAGGAGAAAACACTAGCTGTTCTGGATCAACTCTCTGAATCTCTGAACTAAAACGGAAAACAAGTAGCATTTCAGCCCTAAACAGATCAAACACGGGTGTAGCCGAGCAACTGCACTCTACTACTGACCACTGTTCCTCAGAATCACTGTTCAGAATCACTGTTCAAAACTGAACTGATACCCGTAGACATAACTGATTCATAACAACACTGATACTAGTGCCCTCGGGCCTGATGCCCAAACTTTGCAAACTGATATGTGCGTTCCCTGCAGAGATACATTCTAAAAGCACATAGCAGGTAAAAGAGAGCCAAAACACCCCTACATTGGGGTAGGGTTTCCCTGTCCTATTTTGTCAGGGACTAGGGTTTCACTATGCACACAGCGGCTTCAAACAACCTATATCGGGTAAGCAACCTGTCCTAGTTTGGAATGGTCACTATGGATCCGAATATGCACTAGGTCGAATGGTCAAAAAGAGTGCCCCGGTAAAACCGGGGTTTGTGTTCCCATACTGGCAGAGCCCGCAACCGGTCAGCCTTATGGTCATGCCTTGACAAGACAAGCCTCCAGCAAACCGCTCAGGAATAGCAGATGGCCAACACGGTGTCCTAGGCGCACCAATGCACATGCAATGCAAAGAGACACATAAGTGAAATCAAAATAGGATATCACGAGTTTGAGTCAAGCTCTCTAAACTCCCCAGCAGAGTCGCCAGAAACTGTAGACGCGCCCTTGGGCCTCACCCTACAGTTCGGACTCCCCTGTTTTGTTTTGTTGCGGTTCGTAATCTGAACCAAAGAGTCCAACTCTGGCAAATCGTTTTGAAGAAAAACAGATTTTTGAAAAGTAGTGCCAAACATGGACTGCTTTGCCAGATACAGAGTCGCCACCTAAATATTTTTTAAAATGGGAAATTTAGGAAACCTTGACTCGGTGCCGAAGGCCACGTGTCCGTCATCACCAAAGTTGTCTTGGCTCGGGAGCTTGGGTACGATCGGGGAAGGTCAGCTATGAGCACCCCCTTTTGCCCGGTCCGAAGACCGGCCTCTACTAACCATGATATCCGATTTTGAAAACGTTATGTGTTCTTATTCCGGTTATTAGCCTAGAATTACCATGTTATGCGCGCAGCAAACAAGTATAGACTAGATTGCCTAATTTGGGAATAAACATTGCATATCCGTTGGTTTTGAAAGCGTTTTGGAATTTGCTACTTGCAAGTAGGCTAAAACACGGATTTCAACGAGTTTTTCCAACTCAAGCAATCCAACCTCCACCCACAGGCAATCAAGCAGTTTATCTCATATAAGCATTTAGCCACATGGTAATCATACCGTCATGTTAACATTCACACGCATGCGACATGCTAAAGCATAAATACTTACATCGTACTTCGTGCCAAAACAAAAACTAGTTAGCAAACATGCATGTCCTAGTTCATGTTAACATGGCTAATGCAACACATACAGAGATGCAGTTTAGAGTAGGCTCGGCTAACCCTAAGCATGGCATGTGAAATGCTACAAGTAACAAGTACTCAATTTGGAAATTGAAATACAATACGGTTTGTATGATGTACCGAGCCCGGTGCATGTAAACAAATGTATGGATGCACGCATGCATTGCATAAGGTATGCTAAAATAAACGTGCCCTAATCTACCATCATAAGCAGGTAAATAAAAGGGAAGAAAGAAGTGGGGGTTGGAAGACATGCACACCACTCACGCACTTATTACAGATTTGGCCTCGCCGGAGGGGCCAAAATAATAATACAAACTAATTAACTACGCAAGCTATTAAATATTACAAATTGCCTAACTAATTAACAAATTGAATAATCTAAGAAAAACAGTAAACGCCTCGGGAAGAGGGCCAGATGCATGTGCGCTCGGATTCCGCTCGGAATTGCATTGCCATGCCTAGCCTGCCTCTGTTTTCCCTGCTTTGCTCCTCTGAACACTATCAAAGTCTCAAGGATGCCTCTCTGGACACTGGGGGAAACCACCGGCTAGATAGAATGACCACCGGCACTAGGATGTGGCTACCGGCACAAAATAGATCCACCGGCCATCGATTGACTGCCGGTCGGCACTAAATATTGCCGGCCGGCAATAAGTTCCTGCAGGACCTGCAACTCACAGCAGCAGAGGGCAAAACTTGCATGGCAGCTCAATTCAAGCAATGTATGCACCAAACACATTCCTTATCGTGTTTGTGACTCAAAGGAGGATGTGCCTCGATTCTCGGGCCACCAATCACGCATTTCCACGCATGATGGCCCAAAGAACCAAGTGTGCACTTTCATGTCAAATGAAATGCAATGCAAACAACAAACCAAAGGGTCCTAACCTCTATCACACTCACTTCAAGAGGCCAAGCATGCACAATGAAATGCAATCCTAGACTTGTTGGCTAGCATGCGATATGGACAATGCAAGGCACTTATATAAACATACAAGCAAGCATGCAAGGCAAGCATGCAAACCAAGTAAAAAAAGGGATTTAAACATGAATCAGGAAACTCTAAATAGGCCTAAAATCAGTGGCCAAAAGCAAGGAAGTGAAGGCCAAGATGCACACACACATGCAAGCATTCATGGTCCAATACTTAAGGCATAATGGGGCAACTTTTAAACACATTTAAAAGGGCACAAATATGAACAATTAGCATGCAAGTTAAGCTCTTAAATCATGTTAGAAGAGGTGCCAAACCAACTCACACAAGACAAACAAAAGCATGCAATTGGCCCAAGTACTTGAAGCAAGCCAAGAGGCATTGAACTACACTTGACAAGACCTAACATGGCAAGACTTAAGCAACTAAAATCAGAGTTTTAGCACACAAAATCAAGCCCAAAGGATTACTTAGATGGCATCTAAGTGGCTCAAATTCAAAGGCATGCACAATGGTCAAGACATAAGGCATACAACACATTCTCTCAAAGCAACAAAGAGGCAACTAAGGCAAGCATATGAGCATGCCAAAGGGACTGAAATTACATGTTGGATGGTTCCAAACCACCAAAATGATGCAATCAACACATGCTACACATTCACATACTTGAGGCATACAAGCCCGACAAGCCACAAATGCAAAGGAGCTATACTAAGCATGCCAAAATCGATCCAAACAACTATGGACAGACCTAAAGCATGGCAAAATAAGCACAAAACATTCACAAGGCTAAGCCTAAAACATGCTAAAACAAAGGCACACAACCTAAGGTATGTTAAGGGACCAAGGAGGCATTACATGGCAACTATACTGAACATGCATGGAGTGCCAAAACCAACACACAACATGATTATATTATGGCATAATAAGCATGAAATGCAGCCTAGACATGATCAACACACACTCTAACATAGGCTCCCTCAAGAGGCCAAAAATGGTCCCTTTCAAGGACAACAAGGAGAGGGGGTGGCCCTCCCCTTCTGGAGACTTCAAGGCACCATCTCCACCACTGAAATCCCTCAAGATTTCAGTGGTGAAGAGGCCCATACACCAAAGTCTCGAAACTTGCACAAAATAGCACAAAATGAGCCTTCAAGGCCTAAAGAGGGGTCAAACTTCCCCAAAGCAAACAAAACACTCTTAATAAACTATCAAGAGGGCCTAAAAACAGACTTTTTATTATTATACACTAAACACAAAAACAGCTCTAAGATAGGTAGAAATAGGATGCAAAAAGGGGAATAAAAGGGAAGTTTATTACCCTTGTTGACCTTCTTCACAAATGGTGCCTCCAACAGCCCTTCTTGGCTTGAACCACCTCCAAACACTCAAACAAGCCTCCAAGAGCCTCAAATCAAGAGATGGTGTGTTAGGTGTGTGTGTGAGCAAAAATGGCACCAAACACACACTTATAGAGATAGAAAAAAATTCTAACCCTAACCCTAGAACTTAAGCTTTTCAAAGCTGTCTAAAATGTCTAACAAGTGTCCAACCTAATGCCAAGAGAAGACCCCTCTTATATAGGCAATTCCCTCTTGTAAGCTTACAAAACAAAGCCATCCAAGAGGGAAATCCTCCATACACGTGTATGGAGGGGGGAAAGGGGTGCCAGCTATCACAGCTGGCACAAAAATATCTACAAAAAGTAGATGAACAGTGGTCGGCCACTCAAAATTGTCATTTTGACAAAATTGAGTGCCGACCGGTAACAAAGAGTGCCGACCGGGCAATATATATTACCGGTGGCAACAAAAACCAGCCGGGGCCTCTAGCCACTGCCGGTGGTGTGTGGATGCCTCACAAGGCATTCCCTGCCCCTCCAAGGCAAAAACACAAGTGTTTGGTGCAAAACCAGACACAAAACAATCGAGTTCAGAGATCCTGAGACAAGGCGCGTAGCCGAGGACTCCGGGAACTCCAAACGAACACAAAATGGATAATCACCGAGTGTTCAAACGGTGATGTCCAAGTCTTGAGGACGGTCAAAAGGGGGGGTCTACACAACCGTTTAAATGGAATGACGAAAGAGAATCTGTCTTTCATAAGCTGAAAACAAGATTGACCACTGCACTAGTTTTGACACTACCATCAGGTACAAAAAACTTTGTGATTTTCAGTGATGCATCTTATAAAGGCTTGGGTTGTGTATTAATGCAGAATGGAAGGGTGATTGCCTACGCCTTCCGGTAGTTGAGACCGCACAAGAAGAACTCCCAACGCATGATTTAGAATTGGCCGCAGTCATATTTGCTTTAAAAATCTGGCGGCATTACCTGTATGGGGCAAAATGTGAAGTCTACATGGATCACAAGTGTCTGAAATACTTCTTTACGCAGAGAGAGTTAAACATGCGACAGAGGAGATGGCTTGAGTCGATAAAAGACTATGATCTTGAGATTCAGTATTATCCCGGAAAGCCAATACAGTTGTTGATGCCTTGAGCCGGAAATCGATGTGGAATTTGGCTTGTTTACTTACTCAACAGAAGAAATCTTGCAAGATTTTGAAAAGTCGAGATTGAAGTGATAATGTGTGAACAGGGTGGATTGATAGCCGCTATTTCAGTCGAGCCAGCAATCATTGATGAGATTAATCAGAAACAAAAGGAGGATGAATTCCTTAAAAAGATAGTTGATGAATTTGAAATGAATCCAAGACCGGAATATAGTGTGGTAAAGAGGTGCTAAAATTCCAAGACCGATTGTGTTCCAAATATTCCTGAGTTAAAGAAGAGAATTCTAGATTAAGCCCATAAATCGGTGTTGCTATGCATTCGGGTAATAACAAAATGTATCGGGATTTGAAACAAAGCTATTGGTGGCCCAAAATGAAGAAGAAGAAATTGCAGAATATGTGTCCAAGTGCCTTTAGTGTCAGCAAGTTAAAGCTGAACATCAGAAACCGAGCGGTCTACTTCAACCTCTCCCTATTCCTGAATGGAAGTTGGAGCATGTGACTATGGATTTTGTTGTTGGTCTACCTCGCACTCCTTGAGGTATGGATTCTATTTGGGTGATAGTTGATAGACTGACTAAATCTGTACATTTTTTGCCTGTTAGAACTACATTTGATGCTTATAGGCTAGCTACTATATATGTCGATGAGATTGTTCGTTTACACGGAGTTTCTGGTATCTATTGTCTTGGATAGAGATTCGAAATTTTTGTCTAGATTGTGGAAAAGTTTGCAAAAAGCTATGGGGACAGAATTGAGGTTTAGTACCGCATTCCACTCACAGACAGATGGGCAATCAGAACGGACAATACAGACCTTGGAAGAGATACTAAGAATGTGTGCTTTGGATTTTCAAGGAAGTTGGGAAGATTACTTGCCATTAGCAGAGTTTGCATACAATAACAGCTTCCACTCCAGCATCGGTATGGCACCATATGAGGCTTTGTATGGTAGAAAGTGTAAATCACCAATTTGTTGGACAGAAGTGGGGAATAGGGCCTTGCTTGGGCCTGAAATTATACAAGCACTTATGAGAAGATCAAAATTGTTCAACAAAGGCTCAAAACAGCTCAGAGTCGACAAAAGAATTATGCAGATATTCGAAGGAGACCTCTTGAATATGAGGTTGGTGATCATGTGTTTATTCGCGTGACTCCGAGAAGAGCCAAGTAAGATTCGGTAAGAAAGGAAAATTTCACCCCGGTATATTGGGCCGTTCCAAATTCTGGAAAAGCTTGGTCCAGTTGCCTATCGAGTCGCTTTGCCACCGGGATTCGAACAAGTGCACAATGTATTCCATGTATCAATGTTGAGGGGTTATTTTTGAGATCCGCTTCATGTGATTGATTACCACCGGATAGCTCTTGATGAAAATATGGAATACGCAGAATGGCCGGAACGAATCATTGATGGGCAAGTGAAACAGTTGAGGAGCAAGTCCATCTCGATGGTGAAAGTAGAATGGAAAGAACACTATGGGACGGAGCTACATGGGAAAAAGAGGATGAAATGCGACTACGCTCCACATTTGTTTCCCGACGAAGGTAAAATAAGTTTGGAGGACCAACTTCCTAAAGAGGGAAGACTGTGATAACCTGTTCGTATTATGCTAATTAACTTTAATTATGATGTGATTATGTGTTAATATGATTTTGAGTGTCATTTATATGATTATATGTGGTTTTGAATTTCTATCTGTTCACCGTAGGAAAAATCTGTTCAACTTACTGTTATGAACTGAAAATTGAAGGCCTTATCGGCCACATAAATGAAATTGACTACGCCATTATGATTGGCATAATTTTTAGAGCCTATGGTAAAATTTAATTGAAAAGTTATTCGATCAAAATAATTAGATTCAGACGATTAATTAAGCACCATTGCTTAGCCTTAATCAAATTTGATTAGGCCATTCTATATAAAGGCCTATATAGCTTCATGTTATTGTTTTGAGCTCATTTTTGCTAAGATTACACTCTAGAGAGAGAGAGTGTGCTGGTTAGAGAGAGAGGGAGCTCAAGTTAGAGAATTGCTTAAGAAGCTTGAAGATCTTGGAGTTTAGCTCAAGGATTAATAGAATTTGGAAGATTGAAGCTCCTAGGTGAGTAATTGGGCATAGATTCATGAATTTAAGTTTGTAATTTTGTGAATTCAAGTTAGATGTGATCAAGAACATAATTTGAGTTGAAATTGATGAATTTGGAGCTTGTATGTGCATGCATGTGCATATTTGCCATGAACTTATACATTCAAACATGAATTATGTTGAACAATAAGAATTGAGCATTGAAGCATACATGCAAGCATGGTTTTGTTGAGTTTCATGAGAATAGGCATTCATTTGTGCCTGCTTGAAATGGTATTGAGATCTATAATACACATGCATTAATGATCCATGAAGTTATGGGTTTGTAAGAAGTTGAATTGTATGTGTTTTGAAACCTCATGAAGAGAACTCAAAATGATTTTGGAAGAAGGGCTATAAAGTTGAACAATTTGGTCTCATGTTCTTATATTCTCATGTTATATAATGTGTTTCCATGTTTTGAACCAAAATCATGAGTTTAGAGCCTTTGAATGTCAAGTTTGAGCTTCAAGGAACAATTTTGGAAATTCCGAAAATTTTGCATGTCCGCTCGAGCGGGGAAAGTGCCGCTTGAGCGTGAAATGTTAGTTCCCAGAACTTTTTGCAGACATTGATGTCCGCTCGAGCGGAGAGGTCACGCTCGAGCGTCAGTCACATGTTTCGACTCTCAGCTCGAGCATCCAAAGTTACGCTCGAGCGTACTTATGAGGTAACCAGTACTTTTGCAGACCAAAGGGGTCCGCTCGAGCAGTGGAAACCGCTCGAGCAGGGAGCCCTATTTCAGAAATTTTGTAAAGATGATTTTATGTTTTGTTTCCATTCTCTTTCACTCCTAAGCACTCTTAGGCATACATTGAGCATTGTAAATGGACTAAGAAGATAAGAAAGAGGCCTAAAAGAATGTGTGAGTTAAGAATAGATTGAATCGTTTGTGACCCGATATGTGTTATGTATTATGTAGAGTCAAGCACAAGGATGAATCCATCGTAGAAACGTGAGTAATATCTTAGTAAAGATATTTTGAAGTATGTTATTTGTCCAATTGGTTACTCCTATTTGAATTTCATAAGTCGTTAATTTGAATTATGGACAAATATTCGTTATGCTAAGAGATTGGGCCAAAGGCCGTCGGATATGAATAAATGGGCCAAAGGCCGTCGAACATGAATGATTGGGCCAAAGGCGTTTGTTATTGATGATTGGGCCAAAGGCTGTTGGACATGAGTGATTGGGCCAAAGGCCGTCAGACATGAATGATTGGGCCAAAGGCTGTT